>APFE030210370.1:0-20650 GCA_000404065.3 Pinus taeda
GTTCAAATATGGGGTTAGTACAGGGAGCTATAAGGATAGACTGTGACAGCCAAAGTGCAATTTTCTTTGCAAAGAACCTTGCAGATCATTCAAAGACAAAGCACGTTGATGTTCAGTACCACTTTGTGAGGGATATGATAGAAGACAAAAAGGTGTTGCTGGTAAAGGTGGACACTTTGAAGAATACTGCAGATGCATTGAAAAAAATTTTGAGCTCTGAGAAGATCTCTTGGTGTAGAGAGACAATGGGCGTTTCAGGGATAGGAAAATGACTAAGCTCACTTGTGGCCCCATGTGGAGAGAAAACAACAAGTGGGAGAATGTTGGGTTGTGTTATATTCTTTCCATGAATAGCCCACGTAGTTAACCGGGGGGTTAGAGGGGAGGTCACATGGGTTTGAGGGGTACCCATAACCCCACTTTATGGGGTCTAGGGAAGTGCCCCGAAAATTTTTGGTTTTGGACCTTATGTTAGGTTGGGCGGACCCACCTATGGTTTTGTGCATGATTTTTGCACATATTTTTTGGATTCGATGGTTTTCAGTCCATGGTTTTGGACGTGATGGTTTTTGGTCCATGGTATTGGATGCTTTGGCATGTATAAATATGTATTATAACATTGAAAGGAAAATAATGAAAAATCAAGCTGCTAGTCTCGATTTTGGGATCCAAGGGAAAATATCTATGTATATGTGTTTTATGTGTTATGCTCCCTCATTGTTTATTTTATGTGTTTTAGAATTCGTATGCAGGTAATTTCTGTACGAGGTTAAAACCTACCGCAAGATCCTTTTAGACTCAGGGGCGATCAATGTAGATCTGATGAGAAAACCCGCGTTAATTGCCCCTGACTTTAATTTTTGAAATCCTCTCTCCTAACCATTAAAAACACTAAGAAATGGCATGAAAGTAAATGAAAAGCAAGAGGAAATGTAGAGCTCTTAACTACAGCTGACGGTTCGGGAAATGGTGCTTTGCCACACTGCTTGCCTGAAAAATCAAGGAAAATGGGGTAAAATGCACACTCCAATATACTCCAAAATCATTGATGTGTGGTTGTCTTTGTGCAGTTACAGGTTCTTTTCGGTGGTTACAATGATCATTTGTTACTGATTCAATGAGTTTTTGTTTTATCTATTTTTCGAACTCATTAAAAATAAATGAAAAAGGAACCCCCCTGGAGTCATCTTTATGCTCTCTTCTGACTCTCAAAATATGAAAACATCGCTAAGTACTTGTCTTTTCAAACTCGTTAAATTAAATGAATTGACGTCGTCTCAGTATACGTTTACCCCTTTTTCGGGCTGATATTGACTATTTATGAAAATTTACACCTTGGTCAATATGGTCAAGAGGTTCTTTAGAATATTGTTTTCTACCTTTTCGGGTTCTAGAGATAAATTACGAAAAGGGACATGATGGAGTTTTATTTTTTTCATCTCTTTTTCAAACTCACAAAATATGAAAAAGACACTGAGTTATTCTTCCATCGGACTCATAAAAAATCAAATAGCAAAAGGCTTGTCACCATGACGAGACCGATTTTCTCCTCCCTAAGTACTCACTAGAAATAGTGGGGAAAATGAAAGTGAAACATCTCCTGTATAGGCAGCATGTCTCTCTTGAACATGAAACTCATTTGTTTCTCGTGTTGGGTTTGGGATATCCTCACTCATTCACTTGTCTTTCTGGGTTTGGGTGATCCATTTTGCCTCTCATCTGACTATTCCATTTTGTCATCATGACCCTTGGCCTTATGTTGAGTCAACTACCTTCATGCTCTAGAGTTGTGCCTTTGATGTTCAAGAGAAGTCCTATCTAAAGTTCATTAACTATACATTTTCTAACCCTTTGCTACAGTCTCGGATCCTACTCCATAATTCCACTTCATTCCTTGTTTCTTGTTGATGATGGGGAATCATCATGGCCCTCCTTTGATGGGTCACTTCATGTTGACTTTAGCTTATTATCCAGGAAGATGACATAGAGACTCCCTTACAATACCTTAGATCTTGCATGCCCTAATGGCAAGTTCTTCGCATTCGACGACAGGTTTTCATCATTGGCCTTGGATCAGATGATTCCACGAGTGCTCGACTTCAGGTTCATTTTCACATTCACATATTGTATTGTTGTACCTTGAGGGTCATTTTCATTATTGGTGGTTCCTCTCGTGCCTATTAATGGCCCACATCTTTGGCCGATAATCAAGTGGTTTTCTAGCATGTTCGACTTTGACACATTCAATCGCATGTTAGAACTCCTACTTTGATCGAGTTGAGGGATAGAGTGAAAGAACCTAAGTTTTATCTGATATGACTCAGGTTGCGTGGAGTTATGTATTGTTCATGATTGTACACATGTTTCTTCTATACAAATGGTTGTGACCATACCATGGGACTTTATATTTTATGATCATGATGATTCTTCTATATCAGGTGGCTACATCCATACCTTGGATCCGAGACTTACAAGTGATCCCTTTCATTTGGATGGTCATTCCCATGCCATGGATCTCTTCACATAATACCTTCTATTAGTATGCTTGCGTCCATACCATGGATTCATGTTTTGATATCATATATGTATATGTCTATGTGTCCTTGATTTTCAGGTCTCCTGACAGTGTTTGTTATCGCCCTTGAAAAGCCTCATAAATCATCTCAACCATCACTCACTGTTCTACCTTCATGCTTTAGGGTGCATCTATCACATAGTATTTTGTCACGCCTCTTGCACTTCCTTGTGTCATACCCTGAAGTGCCCAAAACGTGGCAATCATGTGGTGTACCCATCCTGATATGCAGCTCAGATCCTCCCTGAAACACTGATGGAACATGCCTTTGCCTTGCCTGAAGAAGTAAGCTCTAAAACCCTAATTTTAGGATCAGTGAAACCCTAACACTGGCAACTAGTGTTGATCGCTAGCTGCAATATATTGGCCCCACGCTGCTAGTGCACTTTTTTCTTGGATACTCGTGTTGATCCCTAAAAGGAAATTTTTCTGAAAGAGGACAAGAAGCTTCGTGATCTAGAAGCTTCCATAATGAAAATATGGAGATTGTTCAGTGTGGATGTGGTCAAATTCTCCCAATATTTCCCTTTGATATTATCCCCATGAGTTACCTCCTTGAGATGAGGGCCTTCCCCTATTTTTGGAGAGATCCTAACTCCCTCTCCCTGCCTATATATTCATCCTCTCCCGTTTTGAAATGGTTGGTCTCTGATTATTTGCACTCTTATGTTGAGATAGTGCCTACATGCTACTCATTTAGCTAGGAGAAGGAGTGCTTGGTGATGAGCAGTAGTATTGCAGCAAGGATGTTGCATATCCTCAGGCTACTAACTTTACTTCATCAACCTGAGGCTCATACAAACCCTGAGGTGACAATGTTGTATACACAAATAGATGTAAATGGTCTACTCTTTGTCACTATTGATTTGGGGAGACAGACCACTAGGGTTTCTCAAACCAACCTTCTATTGACTAGAAGAATTCTGATTACCAACTGGAGATGGGAAATTTACCCTAATTGGGAGAAAAGGAATGTTTCCTATTGCAAGAATAAAAGACTGAAAAAATTCTTGCAAGATAACATGAGATCCTCTATCTACTTATTAACATACCTTGCTTGCAAAATAACCTTATTTTAACACATGTGACGTTTTAACTAGTCCAAGCATGAAATCTGATCTAGAGAGTACTAACTGCTATGTGCACAAATAAATATAAAAGAACTCTTTTTCTTTATCTTTTTTCTTGAAAAATGTAAATTCTAATCTTTCTTTGTTCTTTGGAAAGGGAGATAGGTGTGGAGGAAGAGGAGTACAATGGTTTTGATGGCTTGGAGGGAAATCAAGAGCCTAATCTTGGCTTCAGTGATGATTTTTCTCAATTCGGTCTCAAAGCAGGCTGCTACAAGTTTTCCTATAGGATGTACTAGTTCTCCTACAAGATCCCCTGTTTTACTACAGGAACAGGATGAAAGCTTAGGAAGTGGTCTAGAAGGTGGAATGGAGCTTGGAAAAGGTGGATAAGGAGGGAATAAGTCATGGAAGTGGTAGGCACTACTTAGAACTCAAGAAAAATATTTTAAGATGGTTGGATTTGCTAAATGGAAATGGCAAGTTTTCCTCATGAAACAAGAATTCAAGTTGAGCCCTTAATGATTTTTGGAAGTCATGGGAGGATATGGCTTGGTTGAGGCTAATGAGATGAGGCCTCCCTACAATGTAGAGACTCCTGCAACAACACACATCATTGTTGGCATTTATACATAAATCTATCTAAAAACAAGAAGGGTTTATTCAAATAGAAGAAAACAGAGTTGTCACCATTCATTTGCTAAGTTCATGCATGGAAGTGCTTGAAACCAATAGAAAGGCGATATGAAATTAGCACAAAACCTAAGAGATTAGAAATTCCAATTGCATCTTATCCTATGAAACTAAAATATAATGACATAATTAGCAGGAAACCCTAGATTACACAAAAATCATGAATTCTATCTTTTTGGGTTGTAAGGGAAGTGTTCCTCAAGCCATGATCCTTGAAAGGGAGAAATGAGGTGAAAACCACTTGCTGTCAGCCTTTTTGGAATATATTCTTGTCACTACAATGCTACTATTAGAACTATCCACAAATGGAAGCAAACTAATTAACCCTACCAATATTTGCAAATTAAAAACACCAAAATCAGTTCAACAACTAACTATGAGCATAATCTAAACATAATATACAACAAGAGGAACCTCTGCTACTAGGGTTGGACCCTAACCCAAGAGCATCATCCCTTTGAGCCAACTTAGTGTTGGATCAAGGGAATGCTTCTCATTTTCATTATATTAGAAATACACAGGAGTGCTTAGTTACCATGCTTCAAGTCAAAAGTGTTGCTTATCTATCTTGCACAAAAAATCTGAATCCTAATGAGGCTCTAAGCCTCTTGATTTATACAATTGAAGTTACCAACGAATTCCTTAAATCTAGGGAAGCTTAGCTCCCAATCTCAAGATCAACTGGTTTTCAATTTTCACTCACTTGGCTTCCAATGAACCTCGTGACTCTACTACTTACAACTCCAAGTTGATGAGATTTGATTGAGGAATCTTCGAGTGAGTGAGGAGTTAAGGAGGGAGATCCTATCTCCTAGAATCACTCTTGCTTGTCTTCATTCGAGTTCCTACTCTATAATTAGCCCAAATTTGCTCCAAAACCTACAATGAATGCACATTAGACCACTAGTAATGACACCTCATCTTTACTCTCCTCATTAAGCAAAATATAATTAAGACATGTAAATAATTATGAAAAAAGTTGATTTTAGTAAGCTAGAGGTGCATTAAGGTCCAATTAATTTACCCTTTGATAAGCCTCATCATCACCCCCTACTAAAGATTTTTCTCATCCTCTAAGAAACTCAATCTATGTCCATGTCTTCCATTGCTTTGGTGGCCTTCCTGACATTTGAGGCTTCTGCTGTAGTCTCCTCCTCTTGTGGATAAACCCCGCATTCCTCTTTATCTCCTCCCACTGCTTTCTTTCTTCTTCTTCTTTTCTCCCCTCTAACATACCTAAAAGTAATGGTGGATGAGTTTCAATCCAATCCAATTTACTGTGACTCTCTGGAATGTTTTCTTATACATTGGGACTCTTTCTAGTGCATCCCTCATTCTATCAGGAGAATGATATTCTTTGATCTTTAGGTTGTAGGGTAGGGTGTTCCATCTCCTTTGGAAGGCTTGATGGCTCTCATCTCCTAGAAATCTTAGAATGTCTTCAAAATGAGTGACTACTTGTTCTTGTACAACAAGGTATCGTGGTGCAAGCTTGGGATCATTTGCAATGAGGTTGTGAGTGTTGATGACAACCATTGAGTTAGGTTGCTTTGCTTTGAGGGGTTCTTCTTCTTCTCTTCCTAATACCCATTTCATTTCCTTAGCTCTGGCTTCCTCATGACCCATCCAAGGTACCAAGGCCATTAGTTGTAAGTCCCCTAGCTTTGGATTGGGGTCACACGCAATTAAATCTTTCAGAGCTAAACTGTGTAGGTAGAATTCAGATATTTTTGTTCTATCCTCCAACGTTCTTTGGTCACAGAGGTCAATGAATTGCAATTAGTCTTGGAAAGGCATAGTTCTTCATTATGATAGGGTTTTTATCTGAAATTGCAGCCATTGTTCTTTGAGGTATAAGGCATATGATTTTTCTTGCATCCTGCATTGAATTTCCTCCATGGATAAACTTGCCATAATTTCCAATTGGCCTTCGTTTTCCTATAGATACTTTCTTAGCCATGTGTTCTCAGCCTCTAATTGACATTTCATCATTTTTTCCCTATCTCTTATGCTACTTATTTCTCTGCCCATTTCTTGTAGCTTCTCCTCCATGTGGCCTACATACGCCACCCCTTTTGATTTAGCAATTTTCATCCACCGATGTGTCCTTTCTCTCTCTTTTTCAAGTTCAAAGAATAGAGGAATGGAATTTTTTTGTGGTATTACCCTACCTCCTTCAATTAATATGTAGTAGGAGTTGAGGTTTGGCTATGGTCTAGGCTCCTTCAGCTCTTAGGCCTCTTCCTCTATTTTTTCTTGAGTAATTTCTGCCTCTTTTCCTTCCCTCTACCCTTGCAGCCTTTCCTAATTGTTTTTTTTGTGTTTCCTGCAACTTTGATAGGGTTTCCTGTAGGACCATTTTTTCTTCTTATAGTTCTATCTGTGTTTCTTGTAGGAGACCATTCACTTTTTGTGAAGGTGTCAAAGGTTGTTTAACTTGTTTTCTTGAGGTCGACCTGGTGATAGGTCTCCTAACATAGGTGATTGGTGACTTAGGAGAAGCTTGTTTTGATGTTTCTTATTCTTTTGTCTTCTCTAGAGGGACTAGTTTCTCTTGTTCTTTTGGTGAGTCCTCTATGATAAGTGGAATCTTGGTAGGGGTTTGGGGTATCCCTTGCTTAATCCAGGTTCTCTTCCTTGTTCTAAAGTAAAGGGGAGTTTTCCTCTATCCTTTCCCTTTTGATTTGACAGGTGTACTTAGGGCAGTTATAGAAACTGCTACCTCCTTCTCTGTAGGCTCCAAAGACACCCTTGGTGATTCTTCTTCTTCCCTGCTCTGTTTTTCAGAATTTTGTTCACCCTTTTGTACTTCATCCTCTTTTTCATCCTCTCATTCTTCTTCTTTTTCATCCTCTTTTTCTTCTTCTCCTTCACTAGGAGTAGGGCTTCTCTCATACTCAATCACTCGAATTGCAACTTCTTCATGCCAATCTGCAAATATTGACCATGCAATGAGGATTCTTAAATTGTTTAGAGCATCTTCCAGGATGAGTTTGATCAACCTAATATGTGCTAGCTGCTAATGTTTTGCTTCTTGTACCTTGATTCTCATGTATATTATTGATTGTAACAGAAAATAAGGTACACTAAGTCTATTATGGGAAGGTGTCTACTCTCCAAATCTTAGCTCATGCAGGAGTCTAAATTTGTACCCATACACTACATTGTATCTACCTTGACAAGAAACATACTTGATGATGTGATAATTTACTTCATTCTAAGAATATGGAATTCTTTCCCTTCTAACCTCATTTTTTTCTTCAATTGGTTCTTCTCCTTTCAAGAAAAAACCCTTCTTGGCAAGAGTGATGTTAGTCTTGTCCTCTTTTCTCCACTACAACCCTAGGGGAGTGTACTTATCCTAAAAATACTTTCAGGGGTAATTTCTAGTGGAAAACCCTTCAGTACAATAGTGGCACTAGCTCTAGTGAGAGGTATGAGTGACATTAAAAATTCCCTAGCCACATCATTATTGTGTCCCCTCAGTAGCTCAAAGAACCCCATCCATTGATGCCTTGTAAATATTTATACCATAGGAGGATGTTGGTGTATTCTAGTTGTGTTAGTGGGCTCTCTTTTGTTGAAACCTCCTGTCATATTTTTCTGGAAATTTTTGTTTGAATGAGGTTTGGGTGGCTACAGTTTAGGATATTTGGTAGGTGATGAGATTTCAATGTTTATCCTTCATTGATATTCACATAAATCTATCTACCTTTATGTGTACTCCAAATACTTAAAAGAAATGAGGATTTCTTCTTCTTTTTCTCTACAAATGAGAAACACAAAAGGTATGGAACTTACCTCCCTTTGCTATTATCTGATGATAAGAACTCTTGAATTGATGGCCCTCGGTGTCCTCTTACAACTTTTTGTGATAATTCTCATTGTACCCTATAACTTTGCAGTAGTTTCCTGTAGGTGTTGTTGTTTTCTGTACGTGCTGACTATTTCCTATAGGTGCTCACTGCAGGGAGGCCGAGAGTAATTTTTTTTTTTTACGAATCCTCTAGGTTGCCTATGCATTTATATTTTCGAAATAACCAATACTTCACATGGGAGTCAGTGATTATTTCTATTTGTGGATGATTTCGTTGGGTGATGTGATGGCTGGCCAAGTATGAGAACCTCCTTTTGGACTATTGGTCCCACTACAAGTTCATCATATCACCTTTCCTCATAATCATCTCCCACTTTTATTCTTTGTAACATAATCACTTTTTTTATACATTCCCCTTTTTTTTATGTGACATTGCCACGTGTGCAGTTGACTAAACCTTATTCTTCTTATTATCTGACCGAGGGTGGCCAAGTTAACTGGCCACCTTTGCTTCTAAAATCAACTTCCTACCTAAAGTTTAATCATATTTGTACCTATGAAGGAGTATTGGTGATATGACATACCTTTTGGTCCTTTTCCCTTGCTAATGCATGCTGGGGAGTGGCATCAATTTGTTGTTCTTGACCTAGCTACATATTCTTCAACTATGTTTTTTCTTCTTCTTTTGTTGATGATTTGTTCCTTTGATGATGTATAGGTGTTGGCTTTTGTTTCTTCTGGGCTTCTTGTTGTTGCTGAGCTCTAGAGTAGCTTCCTTATTCCCATTGTCCTTGTGATGATGGTGGGTTGGAGTTACAGTGGCTTTTTTTGTGGAATAGGTTGCTACAGGATTTCCTATAGGATGTCTACAAAATGTCTTGTAGTTGTCTTTTCTTGAATTTCCGCATCTTTTTTCTGCTATGAAGTTGAATTGGTATTGGAATGAGTGGAAGATGTGTTTATGTAGTGGAAGGTGAGGTAGGCTGCTGTTGGCATGCCCCTTTTTGATGTATTTTTCTTCTCCCTTTTTTTTATATTTTCAAACTTGATTTTTTTTCTAATGGATACAGGGGGGATATGGTCATCAAGGGTGTTGGCTGAGGTGTGGTGAGGTCAATGGCTCTTTTCATATTCCAAAACAGGGGTTTGTCACCATTTTTCCACTAGACTTCCCTTCCTGTTGTTGGCGCGGGATCCCCCAAGGGCAGTTTTGGGGCTAAAAGCCCATATTTTGGTCCAATTTTGTAATCCAAATGTAAAGACTCTGCATTTTGTAGTCGCGGAGCATGCAGATGTTAAAGGGTCATAGAGTTGTCCACCCTTATTTTGATAATGTAATGTTGCTTGTAAAAGATCCAACCATGGTCCATGGACCATGGGATTGTATAAATAGAGCTAAGCTCTAAGTAGTTTAAAGAAACGAATGGAAGTAATGAAGATCGAACATGTATGAGAGATAGCTTTGAAGTAGAAGTCTGAGTTTTGGGTCATAGCGTAGGTAGAGACTCTACAACTAAGTGTGCAGAGGCCTACTAGTCCGTAACTAAGTGCACGGACCCCTGCAGCTTAGTGCACAGGGCGAGTTGAGTCTGTAGTCATCTAGAATTATCGATAAAGAGAAGTATTCTATAATTTTTGCATCTTTATTTCCTATTTATGCATTTTTTATATTGGGTATGAATTTCACTTCTAATGCTTATATGATGCGCGAATATATGTAAATGTGTTGGTTAAGTGAACGCATGTAAGAACATATGTTTACATGAAGCTAACTAAGCTATGTTAATAAGATAAGTAAGATACTTGGCCCAGTTTGGGAGATATCACAATTCGCTTCCCTAGCAGCGCGAAAGGAATTCAACCCTTGGTTAGGGCTACGCGAAAGTTGATTGTAAGCTTTTGTGAAGGTATTGAAGGGTAGAACAGAGGGATAAGAAACATATGCGAAGGCAGGTATAGTTGGAATAAATCGACATCAGAACCATCTCAAAGGTGTAGAAACTTGGTTCTAGCATCTCCCCATACTACTTTGAGTGAGACTTCAGTCCGCGCTCCATGGGCTGATGTCGAAAGTGCCAGTAGTGTAGGGATTTGTTTGGCTAACTAACATTGAACCTAGGTCAGGCTCCCTCAAGCCAACAAATGGTTTTGTTGTGAGGTATGGAATTTTCATAAGAGATGTGCGATGTTGTATCATTTGAAACTAAGAAAGAAATCGAAGGATGGTTGGATAGGAGGATTCACGAGTTCATGGCATAGGAAAAAAAAAACCCACGACTGTCAAAAGAACAGTGGCAAGACAGGTACCTATATATGGAAATCCATGAAATATTTGTTGCGTCCTTCCCTACTGAGTTATACGAGTGGATCGCGAAGCTAGTAGATATCCAAGGAAGGTGGAAACTTGACAGTCCTTTTGTGTGGACCCCAGAGCTAGTGCGAAGGTTAGAAGCATCACAGGATAAGATCGTGTGTGTCGTCGATCATTGGCTCGATCACATCATAGGAGGATTTGTTATTTAGTTCTCGGTTGACAACTCAACCAGCTATAAAGAGGCAGAGTGACACTTTTTCAAAGGACCACGAGGTAAGTATGTAAAATATTTGAATACTTGGATTAAAATGTTGTTGTGTGAAAAATGGGTTATGTCGCTACCTTGATGTTTGGGGCTAAGCAAAGTGGAAAGGTTTATAGAAATGAAGGAAATAAGGGTCCAGAGCATAGCCCCTAAATTTCGCCTATGTGAGGGGAAAAAGATGGGATCACAAAGGTCTCTTCGTAAAGTGCTATTCATTTGATAAGACAAGGATTTTCATGAATTCCACCTCTTCCCACACCACCACCGACTTCACCGCCATCGCCTCCAACTTCACCTGTACCACCTCCACCTCCACCATGATTTAGTATAGCGAACACAATGAAGGTTCCTTTGTTTAAAGGCTTGGGAAATGAGGACCCAGACCAATTCTAGTTCGTTGTAAGGGTTGTATGGGAAGCTCAAGGTGTTACAAATGACCATATAAAGAAAGCAACACTGGTTAGTTCTCTGCAAGATCACACACTAACCTAGTATATTAAGTACTCCATCGATAACCCGAATGATAGAGTAGCGGATGTGATGCAGGAAAGTGTTCCCTCTATGGACAGAGGCAACCTCTCTAGCCCTAGAGTGGGTCTAGTCACCGCAAAGACAAATCAACAATTGATTTTCTTAAATAGTCATGATTGTATGCCTACCTCAACCGGTGGTCGATGAAGTTCCATTGCACTGCTCAAGCTTCCGCTTCCTTCTCCTCAAAAAGTGAACATGAAACAACACAAAGGGAAAACAACAAAGCACGTAACTGGGAAACAAAAATAATCTATTTACTCATAAATTCAAGAAGTCATGAGCTATCAATTACATACAAGACATAGGAAAACATCATTGATTGTATTAATAATGAATCAAGAGCAAGCTTACAACCAAGTCTTGATGTCGCAAGCCTTCTCAGAGGGTCCAGCTAGTATGTTTCTCAAGATTTCACTCTTCAAGGATGAATCTCCCAACATACAATGTGTCTCTCTCACTCATAACCTTTAACACAAAGTTAAGGGCACTCCACAACCTTCCACAAGCTATCAACAATCCCACACTTGTCACACCCACACCAACTATCTATCAAACCTAAAAGCACTAGCAGCACTACCCAACCAACATAACTATTAACTAAGGAACTACTAACTAGCTGATCACATCAAAGGTGAGTGCTTTAATAGGAGAAGGAGTCTCCATGAAATGTGGAAGGAAGAACTCATCCTCAAGGAAGGTAGCACAGATGATGAAACTACCATACCAGGAGGGGAAGGGCGACCTAAATTATGCCAACAACCAAGTCTGGAAACATCCAGAAGGCAAACTATTGAAATGAATTCGCCCAATCTGGATTGTCGTTGGATGTAAACTGATTATTCGTGACAACATCGCGAAGAGGCAATGTATGCAGACTCATCATCGCCATATACAACTCGTAACCTCGCACTGGGTCTAGAAATCCGACTGTCGTGGGAAACAGATGTACACTGGAGATGGTGCCACGATGAGACTATTATGGACATGGGAACGTCGTGTATATTAAGGGTTTACTTGCGACGAGGAAGAAACTTAGGGAATGAGGGTCAATTTGGAGCAACATAGAGCATTTGCTTAATCTTCTTATATCAGTGGGAAGATATGAACACGTTGAATTGACACATGATACAGCAGAAGGACTGAAATGAGGACAGTGACAAATTACTATGTAACAGATGTCCCCTAAAGCATGAAGCCCGAGAGAGTGAGAGGGGTGAGATGCTTTACGAAACTGTCTGGACTGGAACCACCTTGAAGATCCTACAGGCGCAAGTACAACTGCTATCTATGATAGTGAAATACATATAGTCTAGGCATGGGCGCAACCATCCATAAGACATATGAGATTTGGTCTATGGTATGGATGCAGCCACCCAGTTGATAAGACCATAATAATGACAAAGGTATGGTCGCAGCCATCCATGAAGACTCAGGCATGGTCACAGCCATCCATCAAAGAGTCATATATGTAATCACGAACCAATCCACGCAACCCAAACATATGTAATCTTAGTTCGGGGTCTTGAAACCTAACCGATCATAGTACAAATTCTATCATGTGAACAAATGTGCTGAAGTCGAACATGATAGAAAGTCGCTTGATTACTGGTCAACGATGAAAACTATTAACAAGCATGAGAGAAACCATCAATAATGCGAATGGCTCTCAAGGTACTGTCCAGTACAATCCACGAAGTGTGAAAAATGAGCTGAAGTCGAACACCCCTGGAATCACCCAATCGAAGACTAGTGATGAAATTCTATCGTTAGGTGTGAAGAACTTTCCATTGAGGCATGCAAGCTCCAAGGTACTAAAGGGAATCTCTAGATCAATCTCCTAGATAATGAGTTGGCGTCAACAGGAGATGATCTGTCGTAGTAGGGCCATAATGTTTCCCCCATCAATGACATGAGATAAGAAATAAGTGGTAGACGGTGAAACAGAGTATCAGAGGAGGAGGCAAGGATGTGAACTACATAAGGATTATACTCTTAAACATATCGGTGACACGACTCCAGAAGGTGGCAGCATTTTAATACCAAGGGATCAGAGGCTCGATGGAGGCAACATGGATCAGATGGAATGAGGAAAAATGGCAACCTAGAACCACGGAAGGTGAAATGACGATGTATGGATATGCCAACCCGACAAGAAGAAAAAGTGTTGATGTTCAAGAGTGACTAGCTGCCGCAGATAACCAATGATGATTTCCAAATTTTCCCCCACCATTACTAGTGAGTACCCAAATTATTTTTGAAAGCAAGCTTGAAGGGGCTATCATATGCTTGTGATCTAAGTTCAACCTTCGGTCAAATCCAACCTAGTAATAGTTTAACGAGCCCTAGGGGGGAGAAGCTCAAGTCTCGTCATAGTGACGAGTCCAATGTCATCAACGTTTAACGAGTCTGACATAGGTAAAACTCAGAGTCTTTTTCATGTTTAGAGAGTTTGAAAAAGACATGGAAAAGAAAACTCCAGGGGGGGTCCTTTTTCATATATGTGTGTCCCTCGAGCCCAAAAAAGTATAAAAAAATGATCAAGAGAACCACTTCACCATTACGATCAACGAGTAATTTTCGTAATTAGTGACCTCGATCCGAAAAAGTAGAAAAGTGATTGAAGACATTTCGGTTTGTGACCAATATCGAACTTGAAACGATAAAAATCCGGCAATCTTTTTACATTTATATAATCAGAAACGAGCTTAAAGTGGACCGCCTTTTATTGCGTTTAACGATTCAAAAGGAAAACTCGGCAATGTTTTCATCTTTTACGAGTCAGAAAAGAGCTTAAAGGTAACTCGTCCTAGAGGAATGAGTGGTATAAAGGGTAGCAACTGGTTCCGGCAATGGTGGAACTGCTCAAAACATGTAATGGTCAAGAGGCTGGCTAATAAAACCACTCATCGTTGCAGTCCCTCCGGAAAGGGAAAAACAACCAAGTGAAAGCATATGATTGGCCAAAGAGATGGTGGCGATGGAATGAAACAACCAAGGCTCATCTAGTAGAAATTAGTGGATAAAGATGGCAATCACGAGATGTAAATTAGGTATGGGTTCATTTTTACACAAGCTTGAACCATGGAGAACTCTGCTTGGATTCGGTTTCATGTTTACACAAGCTTGAAACGAAAAACTATGCTTGTTATAAGTTCACGTGCCCCCAACATAATGACTCAAATTGAGGTGCATGCCTCCCCAACCTTCATTGCATTCAACGAGGTGGATGGAATGAAGGTTCACTTTCGAGATATTGGAAAGACTCGACTTGGATTTTACGAGATCTTAAACAAAGACTCTATTTGAAAAGGGAGGTGTTTCATTTTTTAATGAGGTTGACACAGTAAAAGAACTGTCCTCATAACCCTTGTTTCATCTTTTAACGAGGTTGACACAAGATCAGAACTATTCTCGGAAACCTAGTTTCATTTTTTAACGAGGTTGACACATGAACAAACTATCCTCAGGACTCCTTGTTTCATTTTTTAACGAGATTGACATAAGACAAGGAACTATGCTCAAGACTCCAGTTCATAGGTCGTACAAAAACATGGCTCCCAAGAGATCTTCACCAGATGGAAGAAGCACGCTCCGGGAGGAAAACATGTCATTAGACACCAATGACAGATCAGGTTCCAATGCCCCCAGTACATGATGTATGAGACCATCTACATGATCATCAGCAGATGCAGAGACAAAAAGGTAGCCACATAATTGATGTGTGGCTGGGAAGGTACTACTTATGAGAAAGAAACGATAGGGGATGACGGCTA
Organism: Pinus taeda; assembly: GCA_000404065.3. Taxonomy (NCBI): domain Eukaryota; kingdom Viridiplantae; phylum Streptophyta; class Pinopsida; order Pinales; family Pinaceae; genus Pinus; species Pinus taeda. The sequence continues at coordinate 15,042 of APFE030210370.1, forward strand.
CACAGAAGGCATCGGGGGACTAAAGAACGATAATTGATAGATGGTCACCATTCTTCCATTGTGTGGAAAAAAGACCACACAGAAAAGTGAATGGGAAAGAGCCCCCATGGCATAAACATAGTCATGGCCAAGGAGAAGACTGAAATCTAAAGCACCTTGGACAACCATTACATCTATATAAATGGTTTTGCCTCCCAAAGTAATAGGAAACTTCAGAAGGATCCCTAAAGGTCGGCTGGTTCCTCCGTCAAATACCAATAGATTTTGCACGACCTGCACAAGTTGCAGGGAGCCCAAATCTTGCCAGGTAGTGAAAGGCATGAGGCTAACTGATGCACCCTCATCCAAGAGAGTGCCAAGTACTACCTTATCATAGGCATGTACGTTAATCTAGAAAGGCACATAGGATGGAAGGTGAAATGCAGTCAAATGACTCTAGTCGAAGGAAACGATTGAACTACTTGGTGGGGGTATCATATGATTGCCCCCATGCTCTATAGGAATCGAAGAAGGACTCTCTTGATCAGCGGGGATAGGAGGGTCATTCTCGGACTCAGGAGAATCTGACGAGATGAGAAGAACATGAGTAGTATAATCATGATTCTCTTCCAAAACAGAGTGATCAACAGGTGGCGAATCCAATTCGACACTTTTTCCGACCAATGGTTGGTCAAGAACGGGTTGGACATAGCTAGGTTCGGGAAGAGAAGGATGGACAAGAGAAGAATCTAAGTCAATCTCTTTGTCAACGGGGAGAGGGTCTAAAGAGAGCCTTTGATAACCAATTGGAAGTGGAGGCGAAGAAGTTGTAAGACTTTCCAAAACAACGGAATCTTTATCAATGAGCAGACAAAGGTGAAGGGTATGGCTGCCTTCACATAGTCTACAAGGGAATCAAATCTTCCCTTTCTTCTTACCGCTGCCAGTTTATAGGGTAGCATTGTCATGAGCTTTAGAGGATGATGAAGGATGAGCCTATTCGTGAGACCAAACTTCTAATATCCTTAGAATAGCAAGACAGTCACGAAGAAGATGGTCATCCTTGCACAATTTACAAGGAAACTTAACCTTCCGCAGAGGAGCAGAAGGTGTTCCAACCTGAGATGTACTCAGAGCAATAGTTTCACGGGTGGTCTTGTGCTTATTGGACTTCTCCTTCTTCTTCATTTTCTTCTTCTTCTTATTCTTAGTCTCCTAGTTACTAGATATGGAACTTTCACCAGGCGAAGGAGGACATGAAGGTGAAGAAACAGGGGAAGAAGGCACAGGCTCAACCTTCGAATCAACATGTCTTGGTTCAGACGAAGGAGACGGTGGAACAAGAGTCATGACACTTAGGACCACCATGGTTGAAAACAACCAAATGGACAAATCTATGGTTAACCTAGGAAAAGACAATGCTTCCATATACGGAGCACCAACATTTCCAAAAGGCAGAAACGAACTAGGATATCCATATGGGGGAAGACCTTGCCTAGTGGACTCGGGGGATGTTGCCATCGGGAATGAGCCTGAAAAAAAAAAAGACTCTTTTTACAAGCAAGAACTTGAACTGTTACCAAGAAGATTTCGTGGGCAGTAAATTTTATGACGTAGGAACAAAACTTGACCTTTTCATGTTTCAAGAGTCAAGAAACGGATGAAAAAGTGACACTATCTCTTTCGAGGTTTAATGAGCCTGAAAGGACAAGTGCTGAGATGGAACTTTTCTTTTAAGGAGTCTGAAAAGAATGAAAGTGACTATTCTAGAGAACTAGGCAAAAGATTTACCAAAAAACCCTTAAAACTGCATATACACCTTGGCAATCATATGAAAACCAAGGACTTTCCATACGACAGTCAATCTTCCCAAATGCTGTGTTTGGTTCATTATGGTTTGCAAGGTGATAGACATAGCTTCCTAAGGATCTAGGATGATAACCTAGTGGGGTCTCCCAACATATACTCGACAGTATTGGGAGCGCAAGTCTGTACTAGCAACTATTGGATCACAGAAGGAGGAACCACCCAACCTTAAGTGAAAACAATAGAGACTAGGTTTAACGACACGGGAGCATGTCTCTAGCCTAGACCTCTAAATAATGCGTGTTATGGTCCAATGTGTTGGTAGGTTTATTCAATTCATTTTAGAGTTGATATTGAATTATGTTTCAATTTCCAGGCCTTACCATATGTATATTAAAACCTAGGATGCAACTAGAATGAATAAAGCATCTTTCACTTCAATGAACTCCTATTTACAGAAGGGTAGAAAGATCATTCTCAAACCAAGACAAAACCAAGACCAGCAATTGCAGTCACTCAAGAGACAAAATGCATAAACACATCAATTCCTATAGTGCATTGATACTACTAATGAGAGATTTAAAATTTCGCTTCTAATTTTTCAAACATGAAAACTTGGAATGCAAAATGTACTTTCACTTTCGCATACTAATGAATGTAATCTTTTGATTTTTATAGCTTTGAATTTTAAAGAAACAAACAAGAAAGCATCAAACCGATTGATCCAAACAATTGTAATCTATGTCTAGTAGTGAAACAATCGAATCAATATGGAAATTGGTTCAATAAATAACACTAAACACCAATCAGCAAGAACAAGTAATGGAAAAGCTTTAAGCAAATCAATAAGATGGTTGCGGATGAAATTTGGATAGACAAGAAAATCAAGAAAACGCTTTGAAATGCTTAAGAGAGCTAGGTCACAAGGTCTAAAAACACAAGATTAACTCAAATGAAATCAATGAGGTTGTACCTTAACCAAAAGAAATCAAAACAAGCTAATGAGAGACAAGAAACGATAGGGAATAAACAAGATTGATGGATTCAGGAGGTAAAGTTATAAAAACAACTTTACAAGAATCGTCACAGATGTTACACTAACAACTAGAGACTAGTCGCTAGTGTTATACTGACAACTAGAGGCTGGTCGCTAGTGTTACACTAACAACTAGAAACCAATCATTAAAGTACACCCATTTTCAGTGACGGTCTGATTTCAGAAGTTGTCACGGAAATTAAATTAGAAACCCGAGACAAAAACCAAATAGTCGTGGGTACAAAGCTATAGAATTAGCGACGTCGTTGCAACTGTTAGGCTATCTTCAGCGACGATCTTACTTAAGAAAAAGACAAAGTAAAATCACCTAAATGACACCAGATTATCCTTCTAGATAGTAAGGGGATTGCCCAAACTGGCCCAGGTAACCCAAAAACTGATGGTTTAACCCCAAAATTCAAGAGACACCAAATCAAAACCAAACAAGAGCAAACAAGAGAAGAAACATACAAAGGACTCCCCAATGGAGTTGCCAACTTGTGATGCAGGAAAGTGTTCCCTCTGCGGATAGAGGCAACCCATCTAGCCCTAGAGTGGGTCTAGTCACAGCAAAGATAGATCAACAATTGATTCCTTAAATAGTCATCGTTGGAGGCCTACCTCAACCGGTGGTTGATGATGTTCCATTGCGCTGCTCCAGCTTCCGCTTCCTTCTGCTCAACAAGTGATTAACTTGAAACAACACAACGGGAAAACAACAAAGCACGTAATCGGGAAACAACAATGATCTATTTACTCATAAAGTCAATAAGTCACGAGCTATCAAGTAAATTACATACAAGACATAGGAAAACATCATTGATTGTATTAATAATGAATCAAGATCAAGCTTACAACCAAGTCTTGATGTCGCAAGCCTTCTCAGAGGGTCCAACTAATATGTTTCTCAAGCATTCACTCTTCAAGGATGAATCTCCCAACATACAATGTCTCTCTCTCACTCATAAGCTTTAACACAAAGTTAAGGGCACTCCACAACCTTCCACAAGCTATCAACAATCCCACACTTGTCACACCCACACCAGCTATATATCAAACCTAAAAGCACTAGCAGCACTGCCCAACCAATATAACTATTAACTAAGGAACTACTAACTAGCTGATCACATCAAAGGTGAGTGCCTTAATAGGAGAAGGAGTCTCCATGAAATGTGGAAGGAAGAAATCATCCTCAAGGAAGGTAGCAAAAATGATAAAACTACCATACTAGGAGGGGAAAGGCGACCCAAACTATGCCAACAACCAGGTCTGGAGACATCCAGAAGGCTGACTGTTGAAACGAATTTTCCCAATCTAGATTGTCATGGGATGTAAACTGGTTATTCACAACAGCATCGTGAAGAGGCAATGTACGCAAACTCATCATTTCCATATACAATTCATAACCTCATCCCGGGTCTAGAAATCCGACCGTTGAGGAAAACAGATGTACACCGGTGACAGTGCTGCGATGAGACCGTTATGGACATGGGAATGTCGTGTATATTAAGGGTTTACCTGCAACGAGGCAGAAAATTAGGGAATGAGGGTCAATTTGGAGCAACAGAGAGAATTTTCTTAATCTTCTTATATTAGTGGGAAGATATGAACACGTTGATTTAACACATGACACAGCAGAAGGATTGAAATGAGGACAGTGACAAATTACTGTGTAACAGTGGACATTGAAGAAGAACTGAATAGGGAATTTAGTAGGCCTAAATTTGAAGCACAGTCGATTGTGGGATTCAAAGAGATCATGATGCTACCAAGTGAGATGCCTTAGGAACTAGATCAGAGGCTTAAATGTACAATCCGTGAAGCCAACATGAATTTGACAGATGGACAACATCACGAGTGGTTTGTGACTTCACTACTACCACACCTAAGAAGTGCGATGTCGTAGCAGAAGATAAAAACTCAAGCATAGGCCTTGGAGATCGCCATGAGACTACATGAGACCCTGATGCAAGATCCTAATCTAGGAGTTCAGCAGATCCACACGTAGCTGAGGAATCTGTGCCTTGAGATGCAAAGCTTGAAGTAGGATAGAACGGTTTGTCCAGAGGTACACAAAGAAGTATGGTGCATGAAATGCAAGAGTCAGGGTCATGACAAAGACCACTGCCCAGTCTTTACAAATTACCTTGCAAGAGGAGGACCGATGCCTTTATGGTTGGGAGCTCAAGTAGGACCTAGCACAGTGTCTGCTTTGTGGTGCACTATCTGTCAAATAGCTGGAAAACATGCCACAGATAATTGCCACTTGTTACAGAAGTATATGCAAACTCCGCAAAAGTTGTTCTACAACTTTTGTAGATTGGTGAGACATGATAAGCATACTTGCAGGAGCTGTGAATTGATGATGGATAGAATGCCCACCTACTGAGTTCAGGCTGAAACGCAACCCCTTGACCAAAATGAAATATGGCACAGATAGGATTTCAGGGGCACGAATGAGGCCGAGGTAGAGGAGGACTTGGTAGAGGTCGCGGACAATTGATTTTCTACAAGTGTAGAGGGCGAGGACACTATGCTCGTGATTGCACTAATCAAACATGCCCATCGTGCAAGTATTGCACATTGTTTTATCATGAAACAAAATATTGTCCTACGCTGATAGCCAAGATACATGACAATGGGGTGGTACCACCTCCCCCACCTCAAAACCTACAGATGATGAGGTCTGAGCCACATGAGGAAGATCTGAATGTAAATATAGTGCTCCGAAGTGGAATCACGATGGGAGATGACAAGGGGAAATAGCTAGAAGATAGTACATGGGTTC
>APFE030210378.1:0-17313 GCA_000404065.3 Pinus taeda
TTTCCTCTCTTTGCTTCTCTGGACATTTCAACGGAATGTGATTAATTATCGTTAGCTTGTGTAAGGAAAATACAGAGAAATATTTTAGATTTCCAAGGACAAAAGGACACGCGGGACAAATACACATGTTTCAAATAAAAACTCGTCAATTAAATCAATTTCGTCAACCGAGGAACATTAAACCATTAGATTTGAAATTTAATGAAAATCTAAGTTTGCACAGATCCTTATTAAGTGGAGCTAAGTTAGCAATTTTGCATCGCATATCTTCTATGGAAATATTTTGTTTAGAGTAATGTTGTGATCTGCGATGCACAATTTGCGATATGCAATATCACATATATGCATTTAATATCAGGAAACATTCGTTTATATTGCAATAAAAAACATAGAGATGAGTGACATTAATAAAGACCCAATAGAGATGTGTGACTCGCAATCTGAAATCAACGATAATGACATGTCATTGTGGCGGGTTCAATGAGGCTTTTATGTGTGGGAGAGCTCTTTTTCTTTGTTTTATTAAGAGAAGCTTCATTTTGCAAAGGATATCACATATGCAACATTTATTTAAAGGACATTATCATGTATCTTAATTGTTTTATGATCTGTGATTTTATTTTAAAAGAAAACCTAAGTTATTCAACTATGATCTAAACCTAAATGATAACATAATATGACATCTTTTGAAGTTTTTTGGAATATAAACCTAAAGAAAATTTTTAAAAGGGTCCCCACTATTTAAATAGAACATTTAAATAATATGGGATTGTTGGGTAGCACAACAATTGGCGATTCGCTGGAAGAACCAGTTATATCTGAAAATTTGTAAAACAAACTTTAAAACTTTAAAACTAAAGACCTTAAAGAAAGAAAAAACAATTTTTTGAAAATGAGAAAAATAAAATTACTCTGAATCAAAATTTTCACATAATTGTAAAGTTCCTTATCACTTTTATAGATAAAAATATTTAATCATTAAAATCATTCCTTAATTGGTAATAAAGATAAAGCATACGAATCTTTGAAACTTAGTTTTTGATGAACTTACTTTGTCATAGATAGAGCCACTGCTTCTAGCAGGTGTCCACAGCCTCGATAGGGTTATCTTTTTCCAAATGATGAATGAGTATCCCATCCATGTTTGTAAATATTTAGAGGTAATTTTGAGCATTCATTTTGTTTTTTCAAAGATCTTTAGAAGTCATTTTCCTGGCTTGGTGGCCAGATAATGACAATTCCATTCACAAGTGATAACTGAATTGAACAAGCTATCTTGCAATGAGACTTCTTGTCTTATACTTTTTTATTATTATTATCAAGTTTTAAAAGTATAAGCCACTATCCTAGTTTGGTGGCTAGTAATGATAGTGTCAACCTGTTATTTACTATGATCATGGTAAGTAAGCTCGTGATGAGACTTCTTACCTTCTAAGTTTCTTATATTTTAGAATTACACTCTAAAAATACTTGAACAATGAGTGGGGAGGTTCACCTACTCCTTAAGAGTAATGGATGACAATTGAAGCTAAATATACTAAGAATTTCTTTTTACTTTGTTAAAGGAAGCTTTCTTTACTAATTTTTGAGAATGAATATTTTATGAGGTTTGAGTGATAAGGATCTACAATTTAAATGTAAACAAATCTCATAGTTTTAAAGTATTTATTTGGTTTTCAATTTTGAGATTGCTTTCTTTTAAAAGTGATACCTTTCAAACTTAAAGTTATAATTGAATAGAGATTTTAAAAATGAAAGCCAATAATATTTTTCCCAATCTTATTTCTTTCATAAAAATAATAATTGGATATATACATATAGTATAGTAGAATAGAAGATCTACAAAAAGAATTGTTTGAGAATTAGTCCATTAATAGGAATATCATCTCTCTTACCTTGTAGATCTTGTAAAAAAAGTTGATGGACCTAATTGTTCAATGATTTGGAATGGTCCAAGCCATAGTTTTTGAAATTTGGTGTGCTTTCCTTTTTCTTCATGAGTCTTGTCCCATTTCAAAACTAAGTCACCAATTTGAAAAGATTTTTTGCTAACCGAGCTTGCATCAAAAGAAGATTTTACTAAATGTTGATGATGTGCATGAGTTTGTTTAGCCTTTTCTCTTTCTTCTTCTAATTTTAGAATTTGAGACATCCCTAACTGTCTAGAAGAGGAGGGTTGTTCTTCAATTAATTGTACTAAGGCCAATGAATGAAGAGCTATATTGGGAGGTGGAATAACTTCTTTTCCATAAAGTAAATTGAAAGGAGTAGTTCCATTTGAAGCTTTTATAGTTATCTTATCGGCCCATAAAGCAAACACTAAAGATTTATGTCAATTCTTTTGACTTTGATCAATAGTATGCTTGATAATTCTAATGAAGTTTTTATTGGTAGATTTTGCTAAACCATTTCCTTGAGGATAATAATTAGCGGAGTATTTTAGCTTAAATCCTCTTTTTAATGCAAATTCAGCCATACTGTTCCCTGAGAAATAAGATACATTGTCAAAAATGAGTGCATTAGGTAATCCAAATCTGGTAATAATAAATTGATCAATGAATTCAATAATGTTATTAACATTTGCTACCTTTAGTGGAATTGCCTCTACCCACTTTGTGAAATAATCGGTGGTAGTTAGGATGAACTTATGCTACTTAGAAGAGTGAGCAACAATCTCACCTATTATATCCAGTCCCATTGTTCAAAATGTTGTTCAATGTTAACTGGCTGGAGTGGCAAGGCTAGTTTATTTTGTCTTCTTGCAACGATCTGATTTTTTTTTCATTTTCTCACATAGGCATGCATATTTCTAAACAATGTTGGCCAATAATATTTGGCACGAAGGATTTTATGTGCAGTAGTATCTCCTCCAAAATGTCCTCCAATTGTTCCATCATGGAGGTCTTGCAAAATTTTCTCAGCTTCAGAGTTTTCTACACATCTTAATAAAATAGAGTCATAATTTATTTTGAATAAAACACCATCAATGATCTCATATTGTTTTTATTTAAGTTTTAGATCTCTTTTGTTTTTATAATTAAGTTCTGGGGGAGCATAACCACTTTTTAAATAGGATAGAATATTCGCAGTCAATAAGACATTCCTCATATATTTGAATTGTATTACCTGAGCCCTCCTTTGCTAAAATATTTGATGCTCCAGTAATCAATCTACAAAATAATTTCCTCTAACAATTTTAGCATGTTTAATGTCAAGATAATATTCCTGCATAGTTGTTACCCAGTTTTCTCTTTTTTCACCTAACTCTTTCTGTATAAGTAATTGTCTCACTGCTGAGAATGGAACAATAACTTTTGTATGAGATTTTAGAAAAAACGGTCCAAAATTTTTTATGGACTTGAATACTGCAAAACCCTATTTCTCTAGTTCAAAATAGTTGAGTTCTGCTCCTTGAAAATTTGAACTAAAGAAAGAAATAGGTGCTTCTATATTTTGATCCTTGATTTGTGTTAGCACTGCAGTGTAAGACAATTCAGAAGCAAAAGTGTACAAACTAAAAGGATCGGAAAAATTGGGAGTAATTAGAGAGGCATCTTCAATTATAGCTTGTTTGATTTCTCGAAAGGATTCCCTTTCATTATTTCCCCATTTAAAAAGATAATTTCTCTTTATCATGATCTGTAAAGGTAAAACAATTTGGGAAAAATCAGGAACAAATATTTTCACAAAATTAACTTGTCCTAAGAAAGATTGCATTGATTTCTTGTTATGGGGCAAAGGAATCTTTGAAATAGTTTTAATTTTGTCTTGATCTATACATATTCCTTCTTTAGAGACAATGAATCCTAGACATTTTCCTTCATTTAAAGCAAAGCAAGACCTTTTAGGATGAAGAGAAATCCCATATCTTCTACATCTTTCAAATATTTGTTTCAGGTCATGATAATGATTGTTTCTTTTTTTAGAATATATGGTGATGTCATATAAATAAACAACAATTATTTTGTTGATCAGACCTTTGAAAGAGATATCCATTTCCCTTTGAAAAGTAGATCCTGCGTTTATTAATTCGAAAGGTATTATTTGAGATGCATAATTTCCCCATTAGTTCTAAATGTGGTCTTTAATTTATCATCTGGATGAAAAAGTACTTGATTGTACCATGCGAAACCATCAAGAAAAGACATAAGCTTAGAACCAGCAACTTTTTGCAAGATTTGTTCCATAGGTGGTAAAGGAAAATTGTCTTTTTCACTAGCTTTATTTAAATTGCAAAAATCTATACAAATCCTAATGTCACCATTCTTCTTCCTAATTGGTACTAAATTAGATACCCATTTGGAATGTCTCACCGGAAAAATGATTTTTTCCTTAAGGAAATTATTCAGTTCATTTTTTATTTCATTTTCCATATTTGGATGAATCTTTCTCAATTTCTGTTGAACATGTTTGGCATCAGGTATCATTCGATGGTGTGTTGGATGATGGAATTATCATAAGTCTTTAGATATTCGTAATTGTAGCTAAAGACATATTTATATTACTTCAAAAGACGAACAAAATATAATCTCTCATCGGGAAAAAGATTCAGAGCTAAATTGACATTTTGAGGTTTAAATTTAGGTCCAATATTTACTAATTCAAACCTCAATGTTGAAATCTAAAGTTTACAATTAGATACTTTCTTGAATCTATCTTTTATATCATAAAGGTTTTCAAGTGTAACCATAGATTTGGGGAGAGAATTATCTTTGTTTACTTGTTTCATCAGTTTTTCATGTTCATGTTCGTTAATTATTTGATAAGAATATGATTATTCAGATGTTAAGAGACTTAATATATCTTTATCATCATTAAACACACGCCAGTTTGTAATGTTATCAGGAATAGAAGGGAAAAAAATTAGCTCAATCAAAAATTGATCAGAATTGAAATCTTCATGTGGAATTATTTTGGATGTGACATTGGCTAGTAAATCAGCACTAGCATTTCGAAGTCTTGGGATTGGAGAAATATCAAAAGCCGAGAAATGTGAAGTAAGAGATTGAACTAGAGTTTGATAATGTTTCAAATTGTTGGAGATAAAAATGAATAGTATTTCTAACCTATTTGATAACAATTTATGAATATCCAAATACTTGAAGACACTGGACATCAAGAGATATTTCTTTGTACAAGCCTTGAACCAGAGCTTCATACTCAACAACATTGTCTGTACGTTCAAACTCTAATCAACAATCTAGCATTGTATTTTCTCCATCTCAGCCAATTAACACACATCCTACTCCAACACCATCATTAGATCTAGATCCATCAAAATACAAAGTCCAAAACAAAGATTTAACTAAAAGCTTATCTACAAAATTTACACATTTGGTTAATCTCTTTGTGAATAGTTTTCAATTTGTGACGTGACATAATTAACTAACAAAGGTGATTCTTGAGCTCTAAAGTGACCCCAAAAAGACTCTAAGGAGTAATTCCCAAGAATATTACTAGTGAAGATGATTGGTTCGTTTTCCTTACCTAGAATAGTTATTGAATTTTTTCATATGTTTTTCGCAATCGACAAAGATTTGATTTGGTTTTCCATTATATGGTAACCACATATGAGACTAGTTTGTAGAAAAGTAACTATGTAAATTTTCAGACCACTCTCTACTTAGGATTAAACCATAGAAATCCAAAATATCAGCAACCAAAATTTCAATGATTAGGAATACTTCAGGATTAGAAGAAAGTCTAATGAGGACTGAGTTGATTTCTCCTAATACTTTAACTTTTGTTCTATCAAGTTGCACTATATGAAAAACATATTTCTGGGGAGATATGTTCAATATTGAACAAACTAATTGAGGCATTATATTTGATGATGCTCCATAATCAACTAAGCAATTGTGGACATTTTTTTTTTTTTTTTTTTTTTTTTTTTTTTTTTTTTTTTTTTTTTTGGGCAAAGGCTAAACTATTTATATTAAAAGAAAGAAAAATATGTACAAGAGGTCGAAACCTCTGAGAGCGCATGAACAACTCTCTGACAAGAGATCCATACCATAACTGGTAATAACAGTCCTTGACACATTACCGGTACTCAAAATACATTGACAGTCTACTGTGATGGACAATACAGCCTGTAAATAACTAAAACTTAAACTTATGCTGACAAGACAAAATACATGCTGACTAGACAAACCAGAAGTTGACAAGATGAAACCAGGATTCCTGAAGGGAAAGAGAAGCTGGTGAGAGGACACACATCCAACTTCCGAACAGATGGCGCCGGCTGAGCGAAGGTGGCGGAGGACATACGTCCGAGGACCAGTAGCAGGCTGAGCGTAGGTGGCGTGCAGAACGCGAAGAGGGTAGGTGCCAAAACACCCGTAACCAAAACAAGGGCCGAACAGACCTCCGAAGGTCATCGAACCAGAATCAAAATGCCAAAAAACACAGGAGATACACCTTACTCCTTTCCAGTTCCAGCAGCCACCTTGTCTTCGTTTTCCTTCTGCTTGGCAGCTTGCTGCTCGGCTTCCCATTCCGCTTCCTCTCTCTCAGGATTTGGCACAAATTCAATTTCCATGCCGCATGGAATATCCTCCAGTCGCAGAAATCCTGGAGGGAGAATGGGATACAGCCTTCCACCAAAGAAATGCTCAGGCTTCTTTTCTTCCTCAGGTATCTTCTTATCCGTAGAACTGGTGATTTCCATATCAATTAGGCTGCAGATTTCCCTTAGGGCTTCATTTTGTTCCTTGGACTGAATACCAGTGCTATCTTCTTCTGGCTTGCTCTGAGAGGAGGGTTGGTAGGAGCTATCCTCCTGGCTGCCTCCCTGAGGGGATTTGTTGGAGCTTAGCTCCTGCTTCTCAGAAATACCCTTACCCTTACCCTCTGCACTATCTTCCTCCGTGAACACCACCGTGATGAAAGTTGAAACAATAGGTCTGTTGGTGCGACGAATGTATCTAAAAGTCACCACCTGCACCGAATTGTCCGTGTCTGAGTCGGAATCTGCATAGCCCGGGGAGCTGGGCGAAGCGAAAGCCAGCGGGGATACCCTTCTAGGACCTTGAACGCCCCTGCTTCCATGTTTCCTGCCCTGACGCGGCGATGCATGACCCCTAATTGGCATTTTGAGCCTGCCAAAATGAAACAGAGTTTTCTGGATTCGGCTTTCAGAGAGAAAATGAGACAGAGGAGGCTAGATTTCACTCTGTTCCTTGCCTCTGAATCGAGTCTGCTTCACCCTAACACTCCCTTTCTCAACCCACAAACCCACATTCTCTTGCAGAGCAGAGCCGAGATTCTTTGCCTGTTCAGACAGGCTTATCCAACTTAAATCCCTGTTCCCAAGCATTCTGGCAGCTTCTACCATAATTTATTGGTAGCTCGGGTTGTAAGAATGGCAATGAATGCCATTGAAAATGCATTTAATGGGCTTCATTAAACGCAGGTTCTTCCATCCCGAGGGCGCCGCGTGACGGTCACGTGGCAAGCATCATGCAGCATGTCACCCGCATCCGGGTAATTGTGGACATTTTTATTGAAGAGTTTAAAAGTTAAAAGAAATGGGGGAGTGTGAGAATTTGATTTGTCTCCAATCAAGATAGTATTTGTGGAAGAATTTTCTTTGTAGAATTAGTAGGAGGCTTACCTATTCCTCATGCGGCTTTAGAAGAAACAACAACTAGTAAAGGAGATGCATTCAATTCATTAAGAAGATACCTTTGTTGTTGTTTTAATTTTGAAACTTCAAATAAAGAGATGTTAGCCTTAACTTTTTTCATATCTCCCACTATATTATAATCAATATTATCAAAGACAACCAAAGTTTTTGATGTGGATGGAGGATTAAAAGAAGAAGAAGGGGTTGTTTTATTGATGTTTTTGTATTTATTAGTAGAACTAGAAGTCTTTTGTTTGTGGATTTTTTGGGGAGGATTAGTTGATCTTTTACTTCTTGTACTTATAGGTAAAGCTTCATGTTATTCTTCATTTTCAGAAGTAGGAGGGATAAAATCCCAAAGGCTTTGGACTTCTACAAATTCTTCATCTTGAGACTCCTCAATAGACATACTTTTTTCTTCTTCATCGCCATCCTCATCTGATTCTACATTTGATATAACATTGGGGGGTTGGGAGGTCGAAGTTTAAGTTGTTCTAAAGGGCTTGAAATATTTCCTTGAAGTTTTGGCCACTTGTTTTTTAATCTCAACAATACTGTTAGACACAGTTTTGAGGATTTTATGTAGTCCTTTGGGATCAAAAGGACCTTTTGGAGTTTTCTTCTTTGGTTCTTCCTTAAATGAGACCCTTTTGGATTTTCTTTCATCCAGTGCAGTTTTCCTTTCTAAAGCAAGTATTCTTTTCTCAACTGCTAATGCTTCTTTCATGTTTTCTACTAGAGTTGTTTTCTTAGCCATATCGACGAAAAATGCTATATTTGAGGGTAACACAGATATATACCACTCATTATGTACGTCAACACCAGGTTTGGATGTATATGGGATTTTATTCAAGAGTTTATTAAATATTGAATTAAAATCCTTGATTTTTTCATTAGGGTTTTCTTTAAGATTGGAGAGATCATTAATCAAAGTGGCAATAGTGCAATCATGACCAAACTTAGTTAAGAAGTGTTATTTGAATATATCCCAACTAGTAATGGAACCTGATGGTAATGAAAAATACCATGAACCTACAGATCCTTCGAAAGTGTAAGGAAATAACCTTACTACACAGTCCTCTTCAACAACTCCATTCAGATTAATGGCTAACATATAGTTGTGGAGATTTTCTTCAGCAGGAAGTCCACCATTAGGGTTAAATTTTGGTGGTCATATTTCGGGTTGTTTAGGAAAATCATGGAGAGGTGATGGCATTCGTACAACTCCAGGATTGGCGCATGGTCTTGCAGCCAGTATTGGAATTTGAGTAAAAGTGGATGTAGAAGGTGATTGCATGGAAGAAGAGGCATATTGAGTATAAGTACTAGATGAACTGACACCAGTACTTTGAGAAGAAGGCATATGAACATGAGGATTGATTGTAGGAAATGTATGAAATGAATGTGTTTGTGGAGGTGAGTTTGACCAAAAACCACTAGTAGATGTTTGTGATTATGTTTTCTCAGTCTTCTTTCAGAAAGAAGAAAGAGGAAAATTGAATGGATTAACTCCAAGTTTTTCACTCTGAGAACGAGTTAAAACCTGAGTAGGTTGAAAATATGAATATACACTACCTTTAGATGTTTCAAATCATTGATATTTTTTACTAGAGATAGAAATACTTTCCAATTTTTCAATTAAGGTTTCAATCTCCGATTCCTGATGAGAAGAAGGTGAATTGGTTGATGGGGGTAATGTTCTCGAAGATTTTGTAGGTGTTTGTTCAACTTTTGATCTAGAAGTAGGATTTTTAGATGAAGAGCTAGAAGTTTGAGGTGATCTTGAGGGGGAGTGACTCTTAGAATGGCCATTAGATTTAGGTTCAACGCTTTTTTCCATTAATAGTTGGGGCCCTCCTTCTAGGCCAAAAATGTTGAAGGCTTAGAATGTCTTTGCCTCAACATCAGGGAAGCCACCCAGTCGAGAACTTGAATACCATTCCTTTTCCATTTGGGATAGCAGTTCCGACTGGGGATATAGGGACCAATTTCCCATTTAAAAATATAACGAAGTTTGGGGTGTGATATAGATGGGATGAAAAGAAAGCAAATATGAATACAAACAAGTAAATTTATGTCTATCTATCTAATTCCTGGGAATATAAAGAACTTTGGATATGTGATTTCATAGATGTTTCTTTAAATGAAAGATAATATAGATCATCAAACATTTAAAAGAATAAAAACAAATTAATAAAATTAATTTTTTTATTTCACTTGCTGGTTCACGGATACCCTGGTCAGTGGGTAGCCGCTACGTCCAGGGGTTTAATAACTGAGTGGACGCAACCCGAAGGGCATCAACACCCATCGGCCTATTTACTGACCTAACCCCAAGAGCTTTCGAGATTCGACCCTGTGACCTCCCATTGGCGAGGCACTTTGATTTGACCGATTGAGCTAACTCTTGGGGCTTGATTAATAAAATTAAATTGATTAAATAGTTAATCAATTTAATTACTAAGCACATATCACATAAAAATATTACACGGTTTCATACATAAAACTAAAGATAACAATTATTACATTCTTCAGTAATGAAATAATGCTCAATCGAGTTGTGATATTGCATATAATAAAACAGTGATAAAATTTAATTGACTTTAAAACATAGCATTAATAAAAGATAATAATACCACATATATCAATGCTCCGCTTATGAAATAAGATAGTCTCTGGCCCAGTCTTTCCATTAAAAATATCAAATAAATACAGAAGTGCAAGTTCCTTGAGTCTTACAAAAATTCTGAACCTCTTCTCTAAAAACATGAGAAGGTATTTATAAATAAAAGTCATATTATCAAAACAGAAAATGCATATTATGCTAAGGAGGTTGAAATAAACACTCCTCAAAATAAGGAGCAAAAAGATAAAAATAGCTTTCATTTTAACAAGAAACTAAAGATGAGAGGTTTACTTCTCTCCCATTTGTTCTCACAACTTGTAAATAGCTTCCATCAGCTTCAATTCCGGGGGATGAGTTGGCTTGATCTGTATCTATGCTACAAACAAGGCATCTGACAGAGGTGGGAGCATGTACTCAATTGCATTAACAAGGTTGCAAAGAACTAACCATTGTCCATAGGTTTTTACCAAAAACTTTGATGATATTCAAGATTTAACTTAGGTAATTTCTTGATGCTTTCTTCTTTTTCTTTTGATTTGTTATGCCAATACTCTATGAGTGATTGAGTATCTGGAAAGAATTCTCTTGGGCACTCAGTAATAAGATTAGAATTTGTAAGACTTTCTCTAACGATTTGTTAATCTTGCTTGCTAGGTCTCTTGCTCTATAAATTGCTTCTTCCACTTGCTTCATTCTGATATCCCAATCTCTGAAAAGAAGATATTTGTAAGATTCTTGTATTGTGGGAAGATTTTCTTTTATTCCATCTGAACTGTCTTGCCAAGTGATGAAATCATAAATCTTTTTGTTGATATCTTCATAGTATGTTCTTAATTCAGAGATTTAATTAGTCAATGAATCATTTATTTTGCAGAGGTCATTAATAATCTTTAACTTCTTAGAGAAGTTCACTTGCTGTTGTGCTAGGAGAGCATTGATCTCTTCGACTTCTTTTTTAAATCCGTCAATATTGGTGTCCTTCTAAATGTGAGTTATTTTAAGTTGAAGTTGGTCAATATGTTCATTTTGGCTCTGAATATTAGCTTCATTTTGAACTTTTAATAGATCAAACTCAGTTTGTAATTTTGAAAACTTGAGTTACCATTCATGCTCCATATCATGCCTTTAATTAAGTACTGTTTGTTCTAATTGCAAGATTTTTTCATCCTTTTCTTTAACTAGTTGTTGAAATTTAGTGGCTTTGAATATGGTGGTCGTAGCATAGGCTCCTGCATACTGTGAAAGCAGCTAAATCATCATACGAGTTAGCTTGATAATCTTTCCATATCAAATCTAACGGAATGTTTCCAGGAATAAGTTCTTGAGAATTTTCCATTCCTATTTTCTTTTTTTGTTATCTCACAACAACATGGTGTTTAGGAATATAGAAAATGTCAAGAGGTGGAATGTCCTCTAATTTGAGGATGATTTTGGAGGTGGGGACTGCCGGGATAACTTCTTTATCCATTATTTGACTTGATGACTCTATTACAGGAGGCTTTTCCTTATTGGTTATAGGAGTCTTTTATATCTCTATTGTGGTTGAATCATGGACTTCTTTCTCCTATGTGCTATCTATTTCTTTGTTGAACTGATCCCAGATAGGAACTCTTCTATTTGTTTCTTTGAGAGTGTAGTAGTGGGTGTCTTTTCTGTTTCTTTTAAAGATGATAGTAAAAAATTTCCTATAGGAAATTCCGACTGTAATGCAATTAGGCATTTAGAAGGAAATTTCTGCATCCTTTTATTTCCATACTCTTGGAATAAGACACGATCATTGGGACCCAACTAAATCTATGCTAAATGTTCCACCTATCTATATGACTCACATGTTTCAAACAAATCATCAAAATCATCAGGTTAATGAACAAATGGCCTTATTTTAACCTGAGTAGTGAAATCATGAATGACCTTTTTGGGGTCGTACTGTCTAGGAGGAATAGTGGGGAGCTGCATGCTTTCAATTTGCTTGATATATAGGACATAATGATTATAGCTATCAAGAGCATAGACTCCACATTGAATAGGAAATTTTGGCCAAATAGCTTTTTTGAAGTCCTTCAATACTTTAGTTATTCCATGACCTATGTATGATAGGCAACTTCCCGGGCCAAAAGATTATCGGGAACCTAAATAGGAAGAACATGTGGGGCCACAAGACTCCCAAAATATCTAACATAAGTGAAATTTTCTTCAGTAAACCAATTGCCAATAGCAATGATGCATGTTGTAGCTTCTTCAGACAACCTGGGTGGATTTCGATAAAAAATGGCTTTATACAAAGGCAGCATGACCTTATGACAAATTCTATAAAAGTGAGTTTGGTACTTGGATTCCCATAGAATATCATGTTGTATGTGAATTTGTGTAGGTTTTTGGAGAGTCCATTTCCATCCCGTTGAAGTAAAATCAAAAGGAAAATGAAATCCATAATATAGGTGCTCATATAGAAAGCAAGTACAATTCCTTTTGAGACACTGTGATTTTGCTTATATTCTAAGATTTTGGATGCAATATTATTGGACAAGATAGCAGCCCAATCCATTACTTCAGAATTAGAAGCAGCTTGAATAAGGGGAACTCATTCAACTATAGCAGCAAAAAAAAAAAAAAAAAAAAAAATGGATTGGAAAGAGAAGTTAAAGAATAGATACCCTTACTATCATGCTTGTGCTTGCTTGGGTCTTGTCCCCATTGTCTAACAGGCTCTAATTCTAATTTGTTCTTCTCTATAAAATTTTTGAGAAACTGCTTGTCGTAAATATTGGAGGGGTCAGGAAAATGATACATCCTCTTCAATTATTCATCTCTTATGGATCCTACTATTGTTTTCCTTGATGTTAACAATGTCTTGCATTCAATATTCTCATTATCAATAATCCACTTAATCATATCTGCACAGGGTAAGATTTTAGGTTACACAACAATTCGGTGAAGAAAGGAATTGGTGAGATTTGAGAAGTTAGCCTTAGATGATGCTGAGGCATCAAATTTTGCTTCTCTAACAACTACTACTCTGGGGTCTTCTTCTTCAAATAGATTATAAATTGATTTCAAGGAAGAATTACCAGATTCTGGCGTGCATGTGGTGTCTATGAATAATGGAGCCATCTCTGTTATCTCTGGTTTGAATTGAGTTACTTTTGATTGAATAGATGGCCCTCTTCCTCTATTTCTTGCTTTGGACATTTCAACGAAATTTCGTTAATTAGTATTAACCTGTAGAAGGAAAATACAGAGGAGTGTTTTATATTTCCAAGGACAAAAGAACACGTGGGACAAATACATATGTTTCAAATAACAACTCTCCAATTAAATGAATTTCATCAAACGAGGAAAATTAAACCCTTAGATTTGAAATTTAATGAAAATCTAAGTTCACACAGATCCTTATTAAGTAGAGCAGAGTCAACAATTTCGCATCACATATCTTATATCTGCGAAGCACGATTTTCGATATGCAATATTGCATATATGCATCGAATATCAGGCATCATTATTTTATATCACAATCGCAAACATAGAGATGAGTGATATTAATAAAGAGCCATTAGAGATGTGCAACTTGTGATCTGCGATCAACGATAATGACGTGTCATTGTGATTGGTTCAACGAGGCTTTTATGTGTTGGAGAGCACTTTTTCTTTGTTTTCTTCATTTTATTAAGAGAAGCTTTATTTTGCAAAGGATATCATGTATCACAATGTTTATAGAAAGGATATTATCATGAATCCTAATCGTTTTGCGATGTGCGATTTTATTTTCAAAGAAAACCTAAGTTATTGAACTATGGTCTAAACCTAAATGATAACCTAATATGACATCTTTTGAAGTTTTTTGGAATTTTTGGAACATAAAACTAAAGAAAAATTTTAAAAGGGTCCTAATTATTTAAATAGGACATTTAAATAATAGGGGATTGTTGAGTGCCATAACAAGTTACTAGCCCTGGAGCCTTGGTTGGACAAACACTCTAGAGCCCGGCGGTAGCTGTGAGTTGTGTTACTAGTGCTAAAGCCTTGGTTGCAACAAACACTCTGGAGCCCTGGATGGTTGGGATAGAGACTGATTTGATGATGGTTTTGGTGATGTATGATCGTGAGTTTGAATCATTATTTGATGGGTTGAGGTGGATGGCCTCTAGAAGCTCTGGATGGTTTTTGATGTTGGGTTGTGTTATATTCTCTCCACAAGTAGACCACGTAGTTAACCGGGGGTTAGAGGGGGAGGGGGGCTCACAGGGGGTTTGAGGGGTACCCGTAACTCCACTTTATGGGTTCTAGGGTAGCGCCCCTAAAAATTTTGGTTTTGGACCCTATGTTAGGTTGGGCGGACCCACCTATGGTTTTGTGCATGATTTTCGCACATGGTTTTTGGACGCGATGGTTTTTGGTCCATGGTTTTGGATGTGATGGTTTTTGGTCCATGGTATTGGATGTTTCAGCATGTATAAATATGTATTATAACATTGAAAGGAACATAATGAAAAATCAAGTTGGGAGTCCCGGTTTTGGGATCCAGGGGAAAATCTCTATGTATATGTGTTTTATGTGTTATGCTCTTGCATTGTTCATTTTATGCGTTTTAGAATTTGTATGCAGGTAATTTATGTACGGGGTTAAAACCTACATTTGGTATTAGAGCAGTTTTGTCTTCAAGGGGACGCCTTTGTTGCTGAGGGGTTTCTCTCAGGCCTGTGGGAGATATGCGAGATCGATTCTAGTGGTGAAAGAAGATGGCGAGCAGTGGAAAGATAGAGATCAAGAAATTTAATGGTCAGGGTTTTGAGTTGTGGAAACTCAAGATGGAGGATCTGTTGGTGGATAAAGATCAGTGGATCATGGTATATCCAGGTACTAAACTAACGGGAGTGTCCGATGAAGAATGGAAGAAGTTGGATCGGAAGGAAAAGAGCACAATATGATTGTGTGTCTCAGATTCAGTATTGTTGAATGTATCAGGGGAAGCTACGACGAAATCTTTGTGGGACAAGTTAGGGATTTTGTACCAATCTAATTCTTTAGTGAATAAACTGTTCCTGTGCAAAAAGCTGTATAACATGAGGATGAAAGATGGAGACTCAGTGAGAGAGAATATGAACACATTTAATACTGTGGTAAGTCAGTTAGCATCTATTGATATTAAAATTTCAGATGAAGATAAGTGCATCAGTTTGTTATGTTCTCTACCAGATTTGTGGGATAGTCTAGTTATTGCAATAGGTAGCAATGCAAATGCCTTGCAGTTTGATGAAATAGTCTCATCCTTGCTAATGGAGGAGATGAGACAGAAAAATATGGAGAGCCAAAAAGGTGATGCCTTGTCTGTACGAGAACGGTCCCAGAATAGAAACAAAAATAAGTCATCGAGTGGGAGATCTAAATCTCTAGGAAGACCTGTAAAGGTGGTGTGATGGAAATGCGGAAAGGAAGGGCACTACAAAAGGGACTGTAAATCTAAAGCTCCTGATAAAGGAAAGGGATATGATGATGCTCCTTCTGCAGAGGTGAAAACCACCTCAGATGAAGGTGGGGATGTGTACTTGGCTTCTTCAAGTACACATGTAGATCATGAGGCATTGTTGATTGACTAAGGTGCATCCTTTCACTTCACTCCCCATAGAGAGTGGTTCTGCAAGTATGAGAAATACAATGGTGGTGATGTCTTCTTAGGGGATGATAGGAAGGCTAGAATCATTGGTCACGGAAAATTAAAGTTGAAGTTGCAGAATCAGGTGAGTTTCCCCTTTGGTAGTAAAAGGGCGAAATAGATATTAGAACTTGTGCACATTGATGTGTTTGGACCTTTGAAGGTTCCATCAATGGGTAAGTCTGTGTACTATGTATCATTTATAGATGACTTCTCAAGGAATACATGGATATTTTTCCTTAAGAAGAAATCTGAAGCCTTTGACAGGTTTAAAGAATTTAAGGCTCTCGTGGAAAATCAGAGAGAGAAGAAGATAAAGGTGTCGAGGACAGATACTGGTGGAGAGTTTTGCAGCAAGGAATTTGAAGAATTCTGTAAGAAGTGTGGTATAGCAATATAGAAGAATACTCCATATACACCTCAACAAAATGGAGTTGCAGAAAGAATGAATAAGACATTGATGGAAAGGGCAAGAAGCATGTCCAGTGGTGCTGAGTTAGGACATGAATTCTGGGTAGAGGCAATGGTTATTGCATATTACCTAGTCAACAGGTCACCTTCATCAGCGTTGGAGGATAAGACTCCACAAGAGGTATGGACTGGTAAGAAACCCTCTCTTTCACATCTGAGGGTATTTGGATGTGATACATATGTACATGTTCGAAAGGAGAAACGAACCAAGCTGGATAGTATATTTGAAAAGTGCACCTTTATTGGGTATAAGGATGTTTTAAAGGGTTAAAAGCTTTGGAATCCAGTCACATGGAAGGTTGTATACAGCCAAGACATGGTGTTCAAAGAGGTAAAAGATGTTATTAAACATAAATTCCAACCAAAGGAACTTGAGAATATAGAGTTTGAGCTTAAGGAGGAAGAATCAGACTCTACAGCAGAGTAGGAATTAGAAGATGAAGAGCCACAAACTCCGAGTGTGAGAAGATCAGTTCGAGAAAAGAAGGCAGCCAAAAAGATATAGTGTATCTTCTTTCTATTCAAATTTCTCTTTATCTATTACTAATGATGATCCCGAAACTGTGAAGGAATCAGTAGATTCACAGGATGGCAAACTCTGGAAAGAGGCGATGGTTGATGAAATGGCATCTTTGCACAAAAATGAGGCTTTGGATTTGGTGGAGTTGTTGCCTGGAAGGAAACACATTGACAGAAAATCGGTGTTTAAAAAGAAGACAAATGCAAAAGGAAAAGTGGAGAAATACAAAGCTCGGTTGGTAGCAAAAGGTTATTCCCAGGTGCCGGGAATTGATTTTGGTGATATTTTTTCTCCTGTTGCCAAGGTAACTTCTATTAGATTACTTTTATCTGTTATTGCTGCTTTTGATTTTGAGGTAGAACAGATGGATGTGAAGACAACATTTCTTCACGAGGATTTGGAAGAGGAAATCTACATGA
>APFE030210378.1:17430-28030 GCA_000404065.3 Pinus taeda
TCCTAGAACTGTGAAGGAAGCAGTGGATTCAGAGGATGGAAAACTCTGGAAAGAGGCCATGATTGATGAAATGGAATCTTTGCACAAAAATGAGGCTTGGGATATGGTGGAGTTTCCGGCTGGAAGGAAAACCATTAGCAGTAAATAGGTGTTCAAGAAGAAGACAAATGCAGAAGGGAAGGTGGAGAAATACAAAGCTCGGTTGGTAGCAAAAGGTTATTCCCAGGTGCCGGGAATTGATTTTGGTGATATTTTTTCTCCTATTGCCAAGGTAACTTCTATTAGATTACTTTTATCTGTTGCTTCTACTTTTGATTTTGAGGTAGAACAGATGGATGTGAAGACAACATTTCTTCACGGGGATTTGGAAGAGGAAATCTACATGAAGCAACCTGAAGGCTTTGCGGTGAAGGGTAAGAAAGAACTGTATGCAAGTTAAAGAAGTCTTTGTATGGGTTAAAACAGTCACCAAGGATGTGGTATCAGAAATTTGATACATTTATACGGGGACTTGGCTTCACCAGATGCAAAGCAGATCATTATTTGTATTTTAAATTAATTGTGACCATGTTATTTATCTGGTCTTGTATGTGGATGATATGTTGCTGGTTGGAAATGACAAAGAAATTATCCAGGATTTGAAGACCCAATTGTCCTCCAAATTCGACATGAAAGATCTCGGTGCTGCAAACTATATTTTGGGCATGGAAATTAAAAGAGATCGGGCAAAGAGGAAGCTCTGGTTAAACCAGAGGAAGTATGTCGAGACAATATTGCAGAGGTTTAATATGCAGGAAGTAAACCAGTGAAGGTTCCTATTCGTATAGGTGTGAGGTTATCTGCTGAACAGTGTCCCAAGACACAAGAAGAGGAAGAGGACATGTCCCGTGTTCCATATGCAAGTGCAGTCGGTAGCTTGATGTATCCAATGGTCTGTACTAGACCAGACATTGCACATGCAGTGGGAGTATTGAGCAGGTTTATGTCAAAACCAGGGAAGGAGCACTGGACAACAGTGAAGCGGGTTTTCAGGTATTTGCGTGGCACTACTGATTATGGTTTGTGCTACCAAGGAAGACCAGGATTGGACAGAATGTTGGATATCCGTGGCTTTGTTGATGCAGACTGGGCTGGAGATCTGGATCAAAGAAGATCTACAAGTGGGTATGTGTTTAACCTATTTGGAGGTGCGGTCAGCTGGATGAGTAAGAAACAATCTGTAGTGGCACTATCAACTACAGAGGCAGAATACATGGCAGCCACTCATGCAAGCAAGGAAGCAGTTTGGTTGTAGAGATTGTGTTCAAGTATGGGGTTAGTACAGGGAGCTATAAGGATAGACTGTGACAGCCAAAGTGCAATTTCTTGGCAAAGAACCCTGCTTATCATTCAAAGACAAAGCACATTGATGTTCAGTATCACTTTGTGAGGGATATGATAGAAGAGAAAAAGGTGTTCTGGTAAAGGTGGACACTTTGAAGAATACTGCAGATGCATTGAAAAAATTTGTGAGCTCTGAGAATCTCTCTTGGTGTAGAGAAACAATGGGCATTACAGGGCTGGATAAATGACTAAGCTCTCTTCTGGCACCCGGTGGAAAGAAAACAACAAGTGGGAGAATGTTCGGTTGTGTTATATTCTTTCCACGACTAGCCCACGTAGTTAACTAAGGGTTAGAGGGGGGGGTCACAAGGGGTTTGAGGGGTACCCATAACCCCCCTTTATGGGGTCCAGGGTAGCAACTCAAAAAATTTTGTTTTTGGACCCTATGTTAGGTTGGGCAGACCCACCTATGGTTTTGTGCATGATTTTCACACATGTTTTTTGGACGCAATGGTTTTTGGTCCATGGTTTTGGATGCGATGGTTTTCGGTCCATGGTATTGGATGCTTCGGCATGTATAAATATGTATTTTAATATTGAAAGGAACATAATGAAAAATCAAGCTGGTAGTCCCGATTTTGGGATCTAGGGGAAAATCTCTATGTCTATGTGTTTTATGTGTTAGGCTCTCGCATTGTTTATTTTATGTGTTTTACAATTTGTATGCAGGTAACTCTGTACGGGGTTAAAACCTACATTTTATTGATGTGTTCTATGAGATCCCACATTCATGCTTGGAATATGGAACATGGATGAATAACTGAAGAGAGATTTGGATCAGCCATTCTACAGTTAGGTGGAATGTGGAAGTCCCATCCTGATTTTGGATTTTGCATCATTAATGAAAGGTTATTTATCCTTGTATTTCTATGAGTATTTTAATGGATTATATGTGGTCTATATGGTTTTACTTTCATTAGTATTTCTGATGCTATTATGTTGGTTATGTTTGTGGTTTATGACAACAGTTGTGTATGGCATTCATCATGCTTTTACTTGTAATTGAATGATCAATGTATATATGACCCAATGGATGGAATGATAGTTGATGTGTTGAGACATCAATGTTTCTTAGCAATTCTCAGCTAAGTATGAGACCCCTATGCTCAAAATTTTTATTTACACTTGTAGATTACCTATTCGTGATATGTTTAACAAAATTCCTGTCATGGTTAGTAGGGGTCCAGTCAAGGTTTCATTCAAGTATTTGCTTTAGTACTGTCATTTCCATGTTATTTTATTGTTCTGAAAGTGTCATGAAATTCTGGGTAGTGACTTGGGCTCTCGGCTCGAAAAAGTGTCTCAAATCCTGGGGATGATGGTATAGCACTGACAATTTTAGTCTTTGGACATTGACAGGCAAGCTTGTGAGAGAGACTTTGGGTTTTTGGATGCTGTCATGCCTATAGCATGAGAGCGACCAAGGCTTAAGTTGTCCAAAAGTTCAGCGGGACTAGAGGGCAAGTTGACTAAAGTGTTGGATTGATTCGTGAGTGTCCTGAAGTTGATATTGAATGTCTATATGGTTTGTTTCCATCGGTTCCACTTCCTTAACGTGCCTTAGGAGTTCAAATCATAACACAGTGGCCTCTCGTCGCATGTTTACCCTGACTGCCCAGTTGCTTGGGTAGATGCGGGAGGAGGGTGTTACAGATATCTTTAGTTTAGGGTTAAAATCCATAAGCTCATGCATGTAATACCTCACAATTTGATTAGTTTTATCGTGTTCGTAACTTCTTTTATTTTCTCTTGTGTGTAACTTCTTTTATTTTCTTTAGTCTAATTTAGAATTGCTTATATCTAAGATAAAAAGTTATAAATATATATTCAATAAATATTTTTCTCTCTATCATGACACATCACATATAAATGATATCCCTCTCTCACAACGATGTGTATGTATACACAATCAAATAGATATAGGTAAAATTTTAATTCAAATGTCAAATTAGTTGTTTTAAAAATTAACTAAAATTCAATAATAATGTGTAGATTTTAAAGTTTCTAGTATTTTATGGATAAAAATACAAACTAAACATTTCTTCTAACTAATTACACCGTAAGGAGTTCCTTCTAAGAATAACTCCCCTAGCTTCCACTATGCACTCTTTTGTACTGTCAAATCCAATGTTAGATGATTGAAAGTTCTTCCATCGTTAGCTCCCCACCACTTTAACTGCCAATTGAATATTGATTTATGAAACCATTCTAACTTGTTGAGCACCCACACCAAATCACTGACCATGTCCATGATAAAATAGATCATACGCAGGAGTTCCAAGAAAAATATAATTGAAGAGGAGTTACACATTTGGGATTTAGCTTGGACGTTGTTGGGAATTTATGATAATTCCAAACAAAACTGAATAGAGAATAATGCTCTGTGTTTACCACAAGATCTTAACAGAGGGAAGGTAAACTTGATTTTGGAAGAATAGAGTTTTCCACACACATAAAAAAAAAAATTGTATTCATTAACCAGAATGTTGTTACAAAAGGATCTTCCTCTTAACAGAGGGATTAAACCAGGAACATTTCAGTTCCAAAAACCTTCACTGTCTCTCAAAGAAAATTACTCTATTTCAGCTGCAAATTTTTACACTACTGTGTGTAAAAATAAAACTTATATTTACTGCTGTAAAAATCTCTTACATTTGCTCACTGATTCTATTGCATTTCATATGCAACTACAAAAAAAATAATTATCTTACAATTTCGCTACTGCACATTCTCTTTTGTTCCAACGAACAACACAAAACACATTCACACCGCTGTGTCCATTACATTCAACCAGCTAGAAAAATTCTCATTCGTTGCTGTGAGTTTTTCCTTGCATATTCAACTAACAACAAAATAGGGGATTTGTTGTTGCGTTCATTCCCTTTCGTTTTTCACTCAACAAAGATAACAAAAAAAAACTTACACTACTATGTGTTTTCATTACATTACATGTTAAAAAATGAACAACAAAAAAATAACAATACGTCTACCTATTCCCGGAATTACATGCATAAGAAAAAACATTAAAATTTAAACCTTTACCTATATTCTACCAAACACAGTACATTTCATTAATTATTTTACGTGGAGAACTGGCGGTCAGAACAAAAACTTCACGTCACGTTAACTCCATGCGTTGCAGGCCTGTACACAGCTTGGTTTCAATCGACGGTGGACAACATTCATTTCAATCGAATGGCTGTTAGCAATATCGCATGGACTTTTCTTGCCGAAGTTTACGCTTCGACGAAAATTTGTTTTGGAAACCAGCCTGTGGACACGTGTCAGCTGGTGATTGTCATCACTGCCTCCGAAGGAAAAACCACCACTCGATGAAAAGTGGTGCGATGGAGGACTGGCGGTATTCTGGAATTAATTACACGGCAGGTGAAATTACAATTTCATCACTCCCCTTTAATTTCAACTGTTGGGTTATCAGTCATACCCAAACATTTCCTCAAAAATTCAAAACTTTTCTGTTCCAATGGCTTGGTCAGAATATCTGCAACCTGCTCCTCAGTTCTGCAATGTACTAAAACAATTTCTCCATTGTTTACCAATTCCCTGATGTAATGGAACTTTGTGTCAATGTGTTTCGTTCTCTTATGAAACACATAATTCTTGGATAATGCAATAGCTGAGCTATTGTCACAAAAAATCATATTTCCCTTTGTTTTCTCCTGGCATAAACGCCTTAACATTCTTCTCATCCAAACTACTTGACATGTTGCCGCCGTAGCTGCCACATATTCAACCTCTGCTATAGACAACACCACAATAGGTTCTTTTTTAGAAGCCCGTGAAATGGCTCCTGAACCCATGTGAAAAACATAACCAGATATGCTTTTCTGATCATCTACACTTCCAGCCCAATCACTATCAGTGTATCCAATTAAATCTGAACATTCTGTGACAGTATATAAAATGCCAAACGTTTTAGTACCTTTAACATACCTCAGAATCCTTTTTGCTGCCTGCCAATGTGCTTCTTATGGCCTCTCCATGAATCTGGAAATTAAACTAACAGCATGCATTATATCCGGCCTAGTTGCAGTCAAATACATGAGGCTGCCAACTATGCTATTGTACAAACTAGGATCAAAATCCTTGCTACTATCATTTTTGCTGAGTTTTAATCCGATCACTATGGGAGTGATTGCTTCTTTGCTCTCCTGCATATTAAATCTTTCCAACACTTCATTAGCATATTTCGCTTGTGAGATAAAAATCCCATTTCCATTTTGTTCTACTTCTATTCCTAAGAAGTATCTCAGCAAACCCATGTCAATCATTTCAAATTCTTCTTTCATGACTGCTTTGAAATTTTCAATAAGATAATCATCATTACCTGTGAAAATAACATCATCAACATATAACACAACAATTAGTATTTTACCATCTTTTTCTTTGATGTAGAGGGTGGGTTCTCCCTCACATTTTTCAAATCCATTTTCCAGTAGATAGGAATCTATCCTATTGTACCATGCTCTTGGTGCTTGCTTCAGCCCATAAAGAGCTTTCCTCAATCTGCACACTTTGTGCTCTTGGCCTTTCTTTTCATAGACTGGACGTTGTTTAATGTAAACCTCTTCCATTAACACTCCATTTAGGAATGCTGACTTCACGTCCATTTGGTAAACTTTCCACTTGTTTTGTGCTGCTATGGACGGCACTGCTCTCACAGTTTCCATTCTAGCAACCGGTGCGAAAGTTTCCTCATAGTCTCTCCCATACTGCTGCTTATATCCTTTGACAACAAGTCTTGACTTATGTCTTTCTATTTTGCCTTCAGCATTACTCTTGGTCTTGTAGACCCATTTAACTCCAATGACTTCTTTTCCTTTTGGTAGTTCAACTAAATCCCATGTCTTGTTTCTTTCTATGGCATTTATCTCCTCATCCATAGCTTTTATCCATTTCCTATCCTTAATTTCTTCTTCAAAATGAATACGGTCATCAACATGACAATATAAAGCAAACAAAGAATTCATACCTTCATCATAAAAATCACTTAAATTTCTAATCTTCTTACCTCTTTCATTTGGTGTACAAGTGCTTGAAGACGCACTTGAATTTCCTCCTTATGATGTGCTTGGAGAAGCACTTTCATTTCTCCTCAAGGGTGTCGCTTGCTGCCCTTGTGTTGGCACTATTGTTTGGGGATGTATTTCAGCCATCTCCTCATCATCTTCATCAGGTGACAAAGAGCTTTTAACATTCACTGTTTTCTCTATGCTTCCATCCCAAGCTTCCTCCTCAATGAACTGAACATCTCTACTCACAAAAAATTCTTGGTGGATGGGTTATACAACCTATAAGCTTTGGATTCCTCACTGTATCCAATGAAAATACATTTCTCCCCTTTGTTGTCCAACTTCTTCCTTAGCTAATCTGGAATGTGTGCATAAGCCAGACATCCAAAAACTTTCATGTGGGTGACTCCTTGCTTTCTGCCACTCCATGCTTCTTCTGGCACTCTATTCATGACTACTTTTGTAAGGCATCTATTCAAAATGTACGCTCCACAATGTACAACTTCATACCAAGAATCATTTGGAAAATGCTTTGCCTTTAACATACTCCTCACCATATCCATGATTGTCCTATTCTTCCTTTCAACAACTTCATTTTTTTGCGGAGTGTACCTAGTGGTAAACTATTTATGAATTCCATTTTCTCTACAAAAACGTAGAAATTATTTGGAGATATACTCACCTCCTCTATCAGTTCTGAGAAGTTTGATATGCAGCCCAGTTTGGTTTTCTACAAGTGCTTTGAAATTGTGAAATTTTTCAAACACTTCACTTTTGTTCTTCAGGAAATAAACCCAAGTTTTTCTAATGAAATCATCAATGAATGTTAGTATGTAGAGGTTGTCTGCAAGTGATGGAGTTTGCATCGGTCCACATAAATTTGAGGGGACAATCTCTAATGGTGCTTTTGCCCTTATGCTTTTCCCAGATGAAACTTTCTCTATGTTGTTTCCCCAAGATACAACCTTCACAAAGGCTGTCTGGTTTCTCTATCAATGGTAGTCCTCTTACCATTCCTTTTCTAGTTAACAAGTTAAGACCTCCAAAGTTGAGATGTCCAAATCTCAAGTGCCACAACCAATTTTCATCCTTTGGTTCGCTTTGGAAAGCCTCTTGTGTAACTGCTGCAATTTCTACTCCATCTTTTAAGTCAACTTTTATCCTGAGAGGGAACATCCTGTTCCTTGTCATTTTTACTTCAGAAATACATAGTTTGCTGGGTTTTCTATCCATGATGGTGCACACATCATTTTCAAAGAAAAAATTGTAACCCTTTTGAACAAGCTGTCCAATACTTATGAGGTTACACTTCATTCCAGGAACATAATAGACATCTGCTATGGTTTTCTTTTCACCTTTCTTTGTTAGGATATTTACTTCTCCTTTTCCCATAACAGAAGCTTTACTATAAGTCCCAAGTGTGACTTGTGACTTCACACTCTGATCTAACTTAGAAAACAGGGCTATGTTTCCTGTCATATGGTTACTGCAACCAGAGTCTAGAAACCATATATCATCACTCTTTGTTTCAGCTATATTACAGGCTAACAACAAATTATCTTAGCTGATATTTTCTCTAGTGATATTTGCACTAGTTCTATTACTCATATAATGCTGCTTCTTCCTACATTCATTTGCATAATGCCCATATTTTTTACAATAATAACATTGGACATTGGATTTTTCATACCTTTGTCCTTGAGCATGAGGTTGTCCACTTTTTTGACTGCTTCCTTGGCCTTGGTTCTGATTTGGATTGCTGCCTCTTCCTTGAGTGTTTGCTGGACTGTTTCTTTCACCTCTGTTTTGGCTTCTGCATCTTCCTCTCTTGTTTCCTCTGCCTTGACCTCTTCCTCTTCCAAAGGACATCTGGGTCTTAAAGGCATGTTCCACAGATGAGTTTTTATTTCTACTCAATCTCTACTCATGTGTTATCAGTGATGCATGTAGTTCATCAACTGAGAATTTTGTGAGATCCTTTGTTTCTTCTATGGTGGTGACAATCACATCGAACTTTGAGGGTAGGACCCTCAATAGTTTCTCCACAATCCTCCTTTCTTCAAGAATTTATCCATGAGACTTTATCTATGTGACTAAGCCAATCACATTTGTGAAGAATGAGTCAATATTATCTGACTCCTTCATACAAAGATTCTCAAACTCTCTCCTCAGCAACTGTAGTTTTGTTGTCTTCACTTTCTCCATGCCTTGATAGGCTATCTTGAGAGTTTGCCATGCTTCTTTGGATGTCTTGGTTGTTTTTGTCCTTGGAAACACACTCTCATGCACTGCTTGATATAAGAAGAGGAGGGCTTTAGAATCCTTCTTCTTATAGCTCTTCAACCATTCTTGCTTGAGTTAAATTATTAAACTTATTTTCATCTGCTGGTTCTTCAAAACCATCCTCAACAAATTCCCATAAGTCTTGTGAGGCAAACAACACTCTCATGGTTATTGCCCAATAGTCATAGCTTTTCCCATTAAATTGTGGGAGTTGGGTATTACAGATACCCATGCTAGTGCTAGTGCTAATGCTGGTGCTGGAGCCAGCCTTTCTAGCGCTCTTAACTATGCTTCAAAATGCTTGAATGTGTATTTAAAAATCACTGACTGTCTTCCACAGTAATACAAAAAACTAGCTTGAGAAATACCTTTGATTTTTTACTGAGTCTTCACTCTGCTGGAGAAGTTGTTGCAGCAAAAAGTCCTTCCTTTAGCTTCTTTGACACCTTCAAAGAGCCTGGACAAGCTCTGATACCATGTTGGGAATTTATGATAATTCCAAACAAAACTGAATAGAGAATAATGCTCAGGATCTTAACACAGGGAAGCTAAACTTGATTTCTAAAGAACAAAGCTTTGCACACACATAAAAAAAACTTTTTATTCATTATCCAGAATGTTGTTACAAAAGGATCTTCCTCTTCACAGAGGGACTCTTCACAGAGGGATTAAACCAGGAACATTTTAGTTCCAAAAACCTTCACTATCTCTCAAAGAAAATTACTCAGATTCAGCTGCAAATTTTTACACTACTGTGTGTAAAAATAAAACTTACATTTACTGCTGTAAAAATCTCTTACATGATTCTATTTCATTTCATATGAAACTACAAAAAAAAAAATTACCTTACAATTTCGCTACTGCGCATTCTCTTTTGTTTCAACGAACAACACAAAACACATACACATTCACACTGCTGTGGGCATGACATTCAACCTGCTGGAAAAATTCTCATTCGCTGCTTCGAGTTTTTCCTTGCATATTCAACTAACAACAAAACAGGGGATTCACTGCTGTGATTTTTTTGTTGAAATTATAATTTCACCGCGCAGCAGTCAACGCACGGAGAAAACCACCCAGCTGCAAACCTAAACCGCCAGTATGATATCGCACCACCTTTCGGCCTGAAGTGGTTTCCGGACATGGTGCTCCGATGCTGACAACTGTCCAACCGTGACGTAAGCCTCAACCACTTTTCGGAAGGTAACTTGTGGTCAACTCACCTCGCCCGATATGTGTCCGATCAGCTCAAAGACTCTCCGCCGTCCAATTGAAGGGAAAGTTCTCCGCGGGTTAAAAGTACATACGGGCCTGTTAAAATTTAATGAGGCGTGGACCATATCCCATACCTTATGTTAAATACACTGTCATGTTTTTGGTAATGTGTTAAATGTTTTACGGTGAATTTAATAAGTAGTATGGGTAAGTTTTTTAATATATGTTTTTTAAAAACGTTGACCCATTTTTTCGTTGTTATGTATTATCGCACGGGGATTGTAATATGTGTATTATGTAATTTGCACACGGTAAAAAAAAGAAACGGTGGTCCGCAGCACCAATGAAAAAAAATGTAAAAAACGCATACGGGAGAATGAAATGTGATTTCGCAGCAGCGAATGAAAAACACTGAGATTAATTTTGTATTGCAGGGGAGGAATGCACAGAGGTGCATAAATATTTTTGGGTGTGTAATGTAAAAGGGTTTTATGCAGCAGAGTAATTTTGCTTGTAATGTAAGAAGTAAAAATTGCACAGCAGTGCAGCAGGAGGAGAAGTAAATGAAACCAGTGGATAGTTTTGTTCAAAACCATGTATTGTTTCATAGCAGTGAAAAGGTAAATCTGTAACTCCCTGTAAGTTTTGTTTTCACACAGCAGTGAATGTAAATGAAATATTTACAC
>APFE030210378.1:32890-49203 GCA_000404065.3 Pinus taeda
TATCGCACCACCTTTCGGCCTGAAGTGGTTTCCGGACATGGTGCTCCGATGCTGACAACTGTCCAACCGTGACGTAAGCCTCAAGCACTTTTCGGAAGGTAACTTGTGGTCAACTCACCCCGCCCGATATGCGTCCGATCAGCTCAAAGACTCTCCGCCGTCCGATTGAAGGGAAAGTTCTCCGCCGGTTAAAAGTACATACGGGCCTGTTAAAATTTAATGAGGCGTGGACCATATCCCATACCTTATGTTAAATACACTGTCATGTTTTTGGTAATGTGTTAAATGTTTTACGGCGAATTTAATAAGTAGTATGGGTAAGTTTTTTAATATATGTTTTTTAAAAACGTTGACCCATTTTTTCGTTGTTATGTATTATCCCACGGGGATTGTAATATGTGTATTATGTAATTTGCACACGGTAAAAAAAAGAAACGGTGGTCCGCAGCACCAATGAAAAAAAATGTAAAAAACGCATACGGGAGAATGAAATGTGATTTCGCAGCAGCGAATGAAAAACACTGAGATTAATTTTGTATTGCAGGGGAGGAATGCACAGAGCTGCATAAATACTTTTGGGTCTGTAATGTAAAAGGGTTTTATGCAGCAGAGTAATTTTGCTTATAATGTAAGTAAAAATTGCACAGCAGTGCAGGAGGAGGAGAAGTAAATGAAACCAGTGGATAGTTTTGTTCAAAACCATGTATTGTTTCACAGCAGTGAAAAGGTAAATCTGTAACTCCCTGTAAGTTTTGTGTGGAGGAGAAGTAAATGAAACCAGTGGATAGTTTTTGTTCAAACCATGTATTGTTCAAGCGTGAAAAGGTAAATCTGTAACTCCCTGAAGTTTTGTTTTACACAGCAGTATGTAAATGAAATATTTACACACAGTGGCTGTAAAAATTTCATAGGAGGCAGAGTAAGTTTTGTGAAAATGTTTTGGTGAATCCCTCTGAGTGAAAGAGGATGAATATGTCTCAATCATTTTGTTTTAATGAATAGAAATCATTTTATGGTGGTGAAATACCCTGTTCTCTGTAATTATTTTTAAAAGACTCCTCTGTGCAAAAAGATCCTGGTGTAAGGAAAACAGAGCATTGCCTCTGTGTTTGATTTTCTGGTTTTGGTATTTTCCCATTGCAAACATTTAAAAAAATACCCAACATTTTTCCTTGCATATTCAACTAAAAACAAAACAAGGGATTCACTGCTGTGTTCATTCCCTTTCGTTTTTCACTCAACGAAGATAACAAAAAAAACTTACACTACTATGTGTTTTCATTACATTACATGTTCAAAAATGAACAACAAAAAAAATAACAATACGTCTACCTATTCCCATACTTCCGTGCATAAAAAAAACATTAAAATTTAAACCTTTACCTATATTCTACCAAACACAGTACATTTCACTAATTATTTTACGTGGAGAACCTTCATTTCAATCGAATCGCTGTTAGCAATATCACATGGACTTTCCTTGCCGAAGTTTACCCTCCGATGAAAAGTTGTTTTGGAAATCAGCCTATGGACACACGTTAGCTAGTGATTGTCATCGCTGCCTTTGGAGGAAAAACCACCACTCTATGAAAAGTGGTGTGATGGAGGACTGGCGGTATTCTGGAATTAATTACGCGGAAGGTGAAATTACAATTTCAACAGACATGAGTTTTATTTTATTGCCTGGATTTGGTAGCGCCCTACACACCTGAAGGTGCTCTCCAAAAAGGTAGATAAATAAAAAAAAAAATGTACGTGTAGGCAAAGAAAATGCGTGGAGAAATGATTGCGAGGTAGAAAAAACTCAATGCAGGTTGAGAAGGATAATAGACAAGTTTTATTTTACTACTTGGTTGTGGTAGCACCCTACACACCTGAAGGTGCTCTCAAAAAAGGTAGATATATTAAAAATAGTAATGGACTTGTGGGCAAAAAAAATATGCGGAGAAATGGGTACGAGGCAAAAGGAACTTAGTGCAAGCTAAAGAGGATAAATATACAAGGGTCCAGACACCCCAATATTACTTCCAAGGGGCCTGCTAATACTTCTCCTCAAGTTCCAAGAAGGTATGGAAGTGATGTACGTTGTATGAAGTAGAAACTATTTTTCTGCATCTAAACGCTATTGATTTTGTTTTCTGCATGATATGATCATTGAATTGGTACTTCGAGGGCACCACACCAACCTATAATAAAATGCATGAATGATTTTTTTAAGGGATCTATTTCATATATGAAGTTTTTTTCAAGTAGAGAATATATGTCTATTAATTTTATAATTTATGAATCTCTCACTGGAAAAAGGTGCGGTGTTTAATGAACATCTCCATAGGAAACATTGTATATTAAAATTCTGGTGAATACATAGAGGTATAAATGTTATAAAACTAAATCGGTAACTTTGGGCGTGCATAATCTGAAGGAACTCTCAACAATCTTCTCAGTTCTAAATACTACTCGTTGACTGAATAGGAAGACTGCTAGAAACGGTATAAGATGGCAAGGGAAGAACACTCACGTTCATTTTTACAATTTATCTTCTTTAATGTGTTTCTTCTGATCGACTATGGATGTAATTCTTCCAGAAGCAAGAATATAATATGGACAAGAGTGCATGGGCATGTATTTTTGTATGAATGCTTTATCGCTCAGTACAAGGAATATGAATATGTGTAGTTCGATAATCCATTATTTCGTTTAATAAAAACATTATTCTTTAAATAAATAAATATTGTCTACTCTAATAAAATAAATTTCTTTTTGTTCACATGACAATTGTTTTTCTTTGACATAGTTCTATTTTTGTTGGGTTAAGAGCTCATTTTTCTAGACATTTTTCTATTTTTGTTATGTTAAGAACTCATTGTTCCTTTGCTCCTTTGATGGCAATGTTGGGATTTTTTCTGCTAAATTCCAAAAACAATCACAGAAAGAACATAAAACGACGCTCTGTTTCAAACACAGGATCTTTAACACATCAGAAACTAAATTTTTTTTGCTGCAGACAGAGTTTCAGCAACACACATAAAACTTGTATTCATTAAAAGGCTGTTGTTAAAAAAGATTGGTCTTCCTCTATCAGAGGGATTACACAGAAACTCTTTAGTTCCACAAAAAAACTTCTCTGCACTGTTGTGCATTACCTCTCATCAATCATATTACATCGTTTTCTGATCTATTATTATATATATATATATATATTATTATATATATATATAGCATCAGTTTACAAAATACTTATAAACTATGCATGAGGGTCTCAATTAACCACCAACCACATTTACTATCAGATATAATCTTTGATACAATCTGTTGATCTTAATGAACGAAATTGGCTTTTCCTAGTGCTCTGCAGTCCTTCTGGGGTAAACACAATAAAAAGTAAATGAAACCCATAAGCTTTCAATTCTTTTAGCTGCTCGAGGCTCGTCCCTCTTGTTCTCAGCCATTCTCTTCTTTAATGTTGTTGGTGAGCAGTAATGGCGCACAACCTTCTTTCTTCCTTGTGAACACAATAGTAGATTAAAACATAAATAAGGCATGGCGGTGGCGAACACAAGCCAGAACAAATCTCAGCCGTCGGATCTACAGATGAACGGCGGGATCGCATCGCAAAAGAAAACGTTATTGAGGGATGAGGCGAGGTGAGAAGTGGTGATGTGCGATGTGCGATTATATTGTATCACAGTATCGCAATCGGCAGATACAAAACAGAGGGCTTAACGCTCAATGCGCGAAAGTTGCGATGCGCAATGTGCGATCGCATCGCAAGGTCGCAATCGCAGAAAACAAAGATAAACAGAATGAGGCAAGGGGTAAAAGAATGCGATTTGCGATATGATCGCATCACACAAGGAGAATTGCATGGTTTTTCTGAAGTAAAGCATGCTGCAGTTGAAATTACAACTTCAACACTCCCCTTTAATTTCAACTGTTGGGTTATCAGTCATACCCAGACATTTCCTCAAATACTCAAAACTTTTCTGTCCCAAAGGCTTGGTTAGAATGTCCGTAATATATTCCTAAGTGCTCCAATGTTGTAAAACAATTTCTCCGTTTTTCACCAATTCTCTAATGTAATGGAACTTTGTATCAATGTGTTTCGTTCGCTT
Source organism: Pinus taeda (assembly GCA_000404065.3). Lineage (NCBI taxonomy): Eukaryota > Viridiplantae > Streptophyta > Pinopsida > Pinales > Pinaceae > Pinus > Pinus taeda. The sequence goes on from APFE030210378.1 coordinate 37,003, forward strand.
GTGAAACACAAAATTCTTGGACGACGCAATAGCTGAGCTATTGTCACAAAAAATAACCGTTGCTTTTGCTTGCTCTTGGCATAGGCTCCTTAGCATCCTTCCCATCCAAACCGCTTGACATGCTGCTGCTGTAGCTGCCACATATTCTATCTCTGTTGTAGACAACGCCACAATGGGTTGTTTCTTAGAAGCCCATGATATTGCTCCTGAACCCATGTGAAAGAGATAACCAGATGTGCTTTTCTGATCTTCTACACTTCCAGCCCAATCGCTATCAGTGTAGCCAGCTAAATCTGAACTTTCTGAAAAAATATATAAAATGCCAAATCTTTTAGTACCTTTGACATACCCCAGAATTCTTTTTACTGCCTGCCAATGTGCTTCTTTTGGCCTCTCCATGAATCTGGAAATTAAACTAACAACAAACATTATATCTGGCCTAGTTGCAGTTAAATACATAAGGATGCCAACTATGTTCTTGTACATGCTAGGATCAAAATCCTTGCTATTGTCCTCTTTGTTGAGTTTTAATCCTATCACCGTGGGAGTGACTGCTGCCTTGTTGTCCTGCATATTAAATCTGCCCAACACTTCATTTACATATTTTGCCTGCGAAATAAAAATTCCATTTTCATTTTGATCTACTTGTATTCCTAAGAAGTATCTCAGCAAACCCATGTCAGTCATTTCAAATTCCTCTTACATGACTGTTTTGAAGTTTTTAATAAGATAAACATCATTGCCTGTGAAAATAACATCATCAACATACAACACAACAATTAAAATTTTTCCATCCTTTTCTTTGATGTAGACGATGGGTTCTCCCTCACACTTCTCAAATCCATTTTCCAATAGATAGGAATCTATCCTACTGTACCACACTCTTGGTGCTTGCTTCAACCCATAAAGAGCTTTCTTCAAGCTGCACACTTTGTGCTCTTGGCCTTTCTTCTCATAGCCTGGAGGTTGCTCAATGTAAACCTCTTCCATTAACACTCCATTTAGGAATTCTAACTTCACGTCCATTTGGTAAACTTTCCACTTGTTTTGTGCTGCTATGGATAGCACTGCTCTCACGGTTTCCATTCTTGCAACCAGTGTGAAATTTCCTCATAGTCTCTCCCATATTGCTGCTTGTATCCTTTGACTACAAGTCTTGCCTTGTGTCTTTCTATTTTTCCTTCAGCATTACTCTTGGTCTTGTAGACCCATTTAACTCCAATGACTTCTTTACCTTTTGTTAGTTCAGCCAAATCCAATGTCTTGTTTCTTTCTATGGCATTGATCTCCTCATCCATAGCTTCTATCTATTTCTTATATTTAATTGCATCTTTAAAATGAATAGGGTCATCAACATGACAATATAAAGAAAATAAAGAATTCATACCTTCATCATAAATGTCACTTAAATTTCTGAACTTCTTACCTCTTTCATTTAGTGTGCAAGTGCTTGAAGAAGCACTTGAATTTCCTCCTTGTGGTGTGCTTGGAGAAGCACTCTCATTTCTCCTCAAGGGTGTCTCTTGCTGCCCTTGTGTTGGCGCTGCTGTTTGGGGATGCATTTCAGCCATCTCATCATCATCTTCATCATGAGACAAACAATTTTTAACATTTACTGTTTTCTCTATGCTTCCATCCCAAGCTTCCTCCTCAATGAATTGAACATCTCTGCTCACAAAAAACTTCTTGGTAGATGGGATATACAACTTGTAAGCTTTGGATTCATCATTGTATCCAATGAAAATACATTTATCCCCTTTGCTGTCCAACTTCCTCCTTAGCTGATCTGGAATGTGTGCATAAGTCACACAACCAAAAACTTTCATGTGGGTGACTCTTTGCTTTCTCCCACTCCATGCTTCTTCCGACACTCTGCTCATCACTGCTTTTGTAAGACGTTTGTTCGAAATATATGCTGCACAATTTACAGCTTCAGCCCAATACTCATTTGGCAAATGATTTGCTTTTAACATGCTCCTCGCCATATCCATGATGGTCCTATTCTTTCTTTCAGCAACTCCATTTTCCTGCGGGGTGTACCTAGCTGTAAATTGCTTATGAATTCCATTTTCTATACAAAACCGTAGGAATTCCTTGGAGATATACTCACCTCCTCTATCAGTTCTTAGAACTTTGATATGCAGCCCGCTTTGATTTTCTGCAAGTGCTTTGAAATTTCGAAATTTTTCAAACACTTCATTTTTGTTCGTTAGAAAATAAACCCAAGTTTTTCTAGTAAAATCATCTATGAATGTTAGAAAATATTGGCTGCTTGCTAGTGATGGAGTTTGCATCGGTCCACATACATCTAAGTGAACAATCTCTAAGGGTGCCTTTGCCCTTATTCTTTTCCCTGATGGAAAACTTTCTCTGTGTTGTTTTCCCAAGATACAACCTTCACAAAGGCTATCACGTTTCTCTATCAATAATAATCCTCTTACCATTCCTTTTCTACTCAACAAGTTAAGACCTCCAAAGTTGAGATGTCCAAATCTCAAGTGCCACAACCAAGTTTCATCCTTTGGTACGCTTTGGAAAGCCTCTTGGGTAAGTGCTGCAATTACTTCTTTGTTTTTCAAATTTGCCTTTATTCTGAGAGGGAACATCCTATTCCCTGTCATCTTCACTTCAGCAATACATCTTTTGATGGGTGCTCTATCCATGATGGTGCATACATCATTCATAAAGAAAACATTGTACCCCTTTTGAACAAGCTGCCCAATGCTTAAGAGGTTACATTTCATTCCAGGAACATAAATAGACATCTGCTATGTTTTTCCTTTCTCCTTGCTTTGTAAATATTTTTACCTCCCCTTTTCCCATAACAGAAACTTTGCTATCAGTTCCTAGTGTGACTTCTGATTTCATATTTTTATCTAGGGCAGAAAAGAGAGCTATATTTCCTGTCATATGGTTGCTGCAACCTGAGTCTAAAAACCATATGTCTTCACTGTTTGTTTCAGCCATGTTACAAGCTAACAACACATTAGTTTGGCTGATGTTCTCTCTAGTAACATTTGCATTTTGTCTATTACTCATATCATGCTGCTTCTTCCTACATTCACTGGAATAATGCCCATATTTTTTACAATAATAGCATTGGACATTGGATTTTTCATACCTTTGTCCTTGAGCATGATGTTGTTCTCTTTGTTGGCTGCTGCCTTGGCCTTAGTTCTGATTTGGATTGCTGCCTCTTCCTTGAGCATTTGCTGGACTGTTCCTTCCACCTCTGTTCTGGCTTCTGCCTCTTCCTCTCTTGTTTCCTCTGCCTTGACCTCTTCCTCTTCAAAAGGACATCTGGGTCTTAAAGGCTTGCTCTAGAGATGAGTTTTCATTCCTACTCAATCTCTGCTCATGTGTTATCAGTGATGCATGTAGCTCATCAACTGAAAAGTTTGAGAGATCCTTTGTCTCCTCAATGGTGGTGACAATAGCATCAAATCTTGAGGGTAAGACCCTCAATATTTTCTCCACAATCCTCCTTTCTTCAATGGTTTCTCCATGAGTCCTCATCTGTGTGATCAGACCAATTACATGTGTGAAGAATGAGTCAATGTTATCTGACTCCTTCATGTTCAGATTCTCAAAATCTCTCCTCAGCAACTGTAGTTTTGTTGTCTTCACTTTCTCCATGCCTTGATAGGCTGTCTTGAGAGTTTGCCATGCTTCTTTGGATGTCTTAGCTACTGCTATCCTTGGAAACACACTCTGGTCCACTGTTTGATACAAAAATACAAGGGCTTTTGAATCCTTCTTCCTATTACTCTTTAATAGATCTTTCTCTACTTGAGTTAATCTATTAAACTCATTTTCATCTGCTGGTTCTTCAAACCCATCTTGAACTAATTCCCATAAATCTTGACAGGCAAACAGGGCTTTCATAGTTATTGCCCAATAGTCATAGTTCTTCCCATTAAACTATGGGAGATGGGTGTTAAACATACCCATACCAGTGCTTGTGCTGGCCATTCCTTGCTTCCTTAGTTATGCTTCAATTTCTTGACTGTATATTTTAAAACAACTAACTGCTGCAACCAAAAGACTCCTCCCTTCAGCTTCTTTGTCACCTTCAAAGAGCCTAAGCCTGCTCTGATACCACTGTTGGGGATTTTTCTGGCAAAATCCAAAAAACACAAAATAAAACACACAGAGGCAATGCTCTGTTTTCTTTACTCCAGGATCTTTTTGCACAGAGGAGCTTTTTAAAAAAATTTTACTGAACAGAGTATTGCACCACCATAAAAGATTTCCATTCATTAAAATAAATTCAGTGAGACATATTCATCCTCTTTCACTCAGAGGGATTCACCAAAACATTACAAAAGAAATTACTCTGTCTCCTTTGAAATTTTACACCACTGTGTGTAAAAATTTCATTTACATTCACTGCTGTGCGAAAAACAAAAATTACAGGGATTTACAGTTTTACCTTTTCACTGTTGTGTGAAACAATTCATGGTTTCACATACAAACCTCCTCTGGTTTTCTTCTTTCACCTCTCGGCCTTTCCTCTTGCACTGCTGTGCGCTTTTACATTACTTACTTCCCTGATCTTCATTCGCTGCTGCGAACCAACTCATTTTTATATGCACTGCTATGCATACCAATAAACATAGACTCTGTCTCACCTTTTTTTACGAGATGTGTGTTTTACAGGGTTTCATTACAAAAGTCAACGGAACAAAAAAAACATTAAACTTAATTATTTCACCTATATTTACGAACGCCATTTAATTCTCAGCATGGCGATATGAATTAGATTTATGATCGAATGTACTTCATAAATTAATTTACTAGTCAAAAAGAAACTTTACGCAATCTCCATTCCCTGCAGAGCGTACCCAGCTTTGACCTCGATCCGACGGCGGAGAATACAGGAGCAGATCGGACGAATATCGGATGACCATTTCTGACCGACTTTTATCGTCCGATAAGTGTCAGAGGGTGATGTCACCCCTCATCCATGCATCAGCTCCAAGTTTTATCGGAGCCCCTAAGTACGGAAACCACCTCACCCAAAAAGCGGTCCGATATCATTCAGGCGGATTTGAGGTTTACTGCGGTGGTTTTGGCGTTGGTATGACGCTGTTGAAATTACAAATTCAACAAGAGATTCATGTCTACAAGGAGCTCGGGTATGGCTCGGAACGTTCAAGACGGCAGAAAAAGCGGCCTTGGCCTATGAGAAAGCCGCTCTCAAGATGAGGGGTGCTCGCAACTTTCTCAACTTTCCTCTCCACGTCGTCGACGATGCCCTCACCCGAGAACTCAAAAGCAGCTATGTGAGCCTTCCCGCTTCCAAATACTAAACAGATCAGACAATGGCACATTAATGTGCAAGAAAAGTTGCGGGGAATTGCTTTCGGAGACGTCTCAGTCGCTTCCAAAATAGCCAGATTCACATATCGAAAGGTGCGGATTCGATGAGGATCACATATTCAGGGTCTCTGATAAGAATTCAGCAGACTCAAAAGCGTTTTTCGACATCTTTGAAGATTGGTTGGTGAATACAACGGTCAGCACCATGTCTTCCCTAGACTTCCCTCCCTTATGTTACCTCCCTTATGTTAAGTGAGCTTCTTTTTAGCAAAAGCCAGAGACCATGGCCAATAATTACTTATTTGAAAAGGGACTCAGCGCCACAAGTTTTGTGGCAAAACTAATCAAGAATATTCTCATGTGGAAATCTCCAAAGTATGAGGAGATCTAATCTGCCGTCACGTTGTTGGAACTATTACACCTACATGCAGACTCTCAGTTAGAGCATTGGATTGCATGCATGCGGACTCTTAGTTAGAGCATACAACTACATGCAACTGCATGCAGACTCTTAGTTAGAGCATGCAACTACATGCAACTACTACACATCTACATGCGGATTCTTAGTTAGAGCATGGGATTGCATGCAAGATTCTTTTTGCATGATTTACTCCTTGATTTGCTCCTTCTTTAACTCCGCAATTGACTAGTTATCTCCAGAACTTGTTGTAGGTGTTGAATCTTCTCATTGATCACCACTATAGTTCATTACCTTGGGATCTTCACCCAGTAATGCTATATCATGAGCATTGTAACATATTTTCTAATGAATCATTCTTTTCTTATTTCAATTTTCTTTTAATGTTTTTGCTCTGCAAAGCTGTGTGTTCAACCTTTACTAGCTAGATTCATCTGTGCAGGTTTTCTAACACATTTACACTTTGCATTTGACAATCTCCCTGAAATATGCAAGGATCCATTTCTGGACATCTGTTTCTATTTCAGTGGATGGGATTGGGACACAGTGGCAGATATTGTGGGACAGTGTGAACTGGATATGCTTGAAAAGAGAGCTCTTGTCACCAGAGACATAAACAGGACTGTAAAGATACATGATATCATTTTGACAATTGGCCTCAACAAAGGAAATGGAACGAGACACACATTCACTGGTGCAAGTGCACATCAAATTCAGGAGTTTTTAATGATTAAGGTAACTAATCTTTCTTCTTGAAAATATATCATATATGCAAATCTATTTCCTAAAATGTTTAGGTCAATCCTTATGATTCACTCGACTATACTTATCAACTGATTGCAGGACCTCCAAGGAATCAAAGGTCTCTGGTTTAGTAGAACTAAAGATCCATTCTATATATCTGCACAGAAATTAAATTTAAAATTAAATTTAATGTATAATTCACTGAGAATTCTTGCACTTGGAAATTCGACAAAAGTGGAAGAAACATGTAATAAAGCATTTGAGAAGCTCGTATTTTTCCAAGGAGAAACTCCCTATCTTCCTTTCAATGTGTCATGGTCAAAGGAGTTGAGGTATTTAAAATGGCAACCCAAAGATTTGAATTTACTAAAGGAGGTAATAAGTCTTCTTCACATATTTCATCCATTGTTCCTTTACTCATTTTGTCTTGAAAAGAAAAATATGAATTTATTCATCGTCATGGTTTTGACAATTGAATGCGTTATTTCCAGATGCCCTCCAGTCTGAAACACATGGAATTGGATGGAAAACTACATTCCTATGACTTTGAAATCTTCTCCAGTGATCTTCAACAGCTTAGAAATCTGAGGATACTCAGACTAATCCACTTTGCAGGGTTGAAAAAGCTGCCTGAAGAGTTGGGTGATCTACTAAATGGATTAGAAGAACTAACTCTTTCATATAGCGAATCAATAGTGAAATTACCCAGCACAATTTCAAATCTTCAATCTTTAAGAATATTGAGAATGGATTATTGTTCGAGTTTGAAGCAGTTGCCAAAAGATTTTGGATCATTGACTTCTTTGCAAGAACTCAATCTTTCATATTGCAGTTCTATACCAGAACTACCAAGATCAACGATAGAGCTTCAATCTTTAAGAAGGTTAACTCTTTCATATTGTACATCTATACAGGAGTTACCAAAATCAATTTCAAACCTTCACTCACTAAAAGTATTGAGAATGGATAACTGCTCTAATTTGAAGGGACTACCAGAAGATTTTGGATCACTAAGTTCTTTGGAAGAACTTAATCTTTCAAATTGCAAATCTATTAAGGAACTATCAGTATCAATTTTAAAGCTTCAATCCTTAAGGATAGTAAGATTGAATTATTGTTCAGGTTTGGAATGGTTGCCCGATTTTGGGGTATTGAGATCTTTACAGGAACTTGAATTGGAAGGCTGTGAGAAACTAGAACTACCACAGAGAGAGAACCTCGCCCCTCTCCTAAGGAACATTGGAACTTCCAAGAATCTTTCAGGAAATTAGAGTATCTTTTTCCTGTCCAGTACTAGGGTAGCGGACAAGAAAAACGGTAGAGCAAGAAGTTTGTAAAAAAATCAAGGAGGTGGCCTCTCCAATGCCTTCTCCCAGCTTCTTTGTTATGTAATGGATATACTTATGCTACCATAATTCAATTGCAATGAGCATAGCAATGCTTTGTTTCTTGGTCTATTCAATGTAGTTGAATTTCTTCTGTGACAACCCTGGTTTATTGAATATCATGGATCGCTTTTCGGTTTATAGAATATCGTTTCTTCTTTTGCGATTTAAATAGAGCTGCTTTCACTTTCGACTTATCTCATGCTGCGTTTTCTTGTCCCTGTGACAAAACAAACATGTTTACGGTTATTATTACTGGTGCACAACTGCGCTTGCTCGAAAGCATTATATTTGGCGTGAAGCATTATATTTTTAACGAGAGCTTTGAAATATCTCAACAGTCCATATGTTTAAATCCAATATCTCCACCATATAATCCAAATGCTTTTTCCAATGCACCACAGAGAGTTGTAATGTAAAGATTGTTGAGCCAGAGCATTGTATATTGTGGTAATTCTATTATTTCAAGAGAGCAGTTTTTGGAGACCTATTTTTGGTTGTCTGAGAATGGGAAAGTGATTTTCTTTAGCCGAGGAGTAGTATTAGAAGTTGGAGACACGGTGAATTCCAACATCACATAATAGAGCAATCACTAATTGGAAGTTAGCCTGGAGACGTATCCCAAGCTAAGTGGACTTCATTATTATCAACCTGCAATTCCTTGTTTTTTTATTTGTTGCTATTTATTTATTCATGAAGTCTTTTAGTTTATTCATTAAGTTAAATCATTCATATTTAATGCAATTCAATCAATAATTCTTAATGTAATTCAATCAATAATTTTTAAATCACAAAATAATAGCAAGGAAAAAATTACTTGGAAATATTTGTTCCATAAAAAGGAGATTTATTGAAATACTAATAATAATTGAAAAAAATTGTAATTTAAAATATTTTATTTTTCATATTAAAAAATAATAATAATTAAAAATTAATTTAATTTTTATTTTTTATTAATTAATAAAAAGCTGTTAAAATAATTAACTGTTGAAATGTTTATGTTAAATTGTAATAAAAAATGGTTAAAAATATAAATTGAATTTTAGATTTTGGTATGCTGATATTATAATTATCACCTAATTTTCATATTTATAAAAAATAATACAAAGCAATAAAAATAAATACAAAAGCACTAGTAAGTTAAGAATAATGATAAAGTTAATTACTTTTAAATAATAAATAATATAATTTAAAAAAACATTAAAAAAACTTAAATACTTATTTGTTTTTATTAAAAGTGAGGAAGGTTTAGAATAAAATAAAAATAAGAAAGTGATATGATTGGGTTATTTTCAATTATATGATAGGAGAAAGCTTAGGATATATGATATAATATATTTTTTTTTGGTTGATGACATTTTATCTTTTGACATTACCTCTAAATCCTAGTAGTCCGCTCTATATCATATATTTATTAGGTATGGTGCGGCATAAGGATTGATAACAAATGGTAGCAAATCGTTTCTATACTATTCAGCTAGAAACATGATGGATATTTATTACATAGCTAATATATTTGGAGTTTAGAAAGCACCTCTGGAGGTAGGATTCTCCTATTTGGGCTTCAGGCTCAAGCCTAATCGCTACGGAGTAAGAAACTGGATGATTGACAAATATAAGAAGAAATGGAGCACATGGACAAACTAATTGTTCTCCTTAGAGGCAGATACATACTCACACAAGATGTCTTACAACAAATTACTATGTATTGGGTACATCTCTATATCATCTCGACCACCATTGCCAACAAGATTAAGGCAATCACATGTCATTTCCTCTGGTCCTGGATCAAGACTGCTTCGAAATACCATCTATGCAAATGGAGCTCACTGACCATCCCCAAGGAACTTGGGGGATGGGGTCTACTAAATCAAAGAATTTTTGGCTTTCATTGTTGATTAAATCTTTCTGGAGGGTGTTGCATTGGAGAGGGATTTGGCAAGATGTCTTTCTGGACAACTATATGAAGAAATATGACATTGAATCCTTATATAGAAACACATGACAACACAAAACTAGAGGATTGATGATCTGGAGATCTTTTATAAAAATCATGGACTTGTGGTGCATGGGAATTTGGCAATGGACAAAAGATTCTTATTGGCACATATAAAATAAAGGGTGTAAATGCTGTTGTACATATTAGTGGACATACATTGGCACTTCTACATCGTAGAGGATATATCTATTTGAACAAGATGATCAAAGAATGGAAGGCAGGATGCCCGATTTGGACAGATGCGACAAAATTGAACTTGGGGGGATCAAGTGCTGAGGAATGGAAAACATATGTAAAGAACTTGAGCTTGGTAAGTTTGTGTCACAGCAAGCGAAGACTGCATAAATTGGGCTAGGAGAATAGCTACAAATGCACCCATCATGGCAGAAACATACAAATCATTGTCAGCACAACTTTACAACCCATAGGAAATGTCACGATTCTCCAAAATTTGGAAGTGGCAAGTTCCCATCAAAATCATCCTATTCTCATGGCTGACATGGAGTAACAAGATACTTACATGGGACAACCTGATGGAAAGGGGTCACTCGAGTTCGAGTTACTGTGTATTCTACAGGGCAACATCGGAATCTGCTAATCACATTTTCTTTACATGTCCAATCACCAATACAATTTGGGAATGCATATCAATTGCTCTCCAGATCCCATAAAGGAGAACCAACAACCTTGAAGATTGCATAATGAATTGGAACAATGTTACAAAAGATTACAAGGAGCTACCCCTCTACATCATTTGGTAAATTTGGAGGGCATGCAACCATCAATTGTTTGAAGGAAAGAAATATAACATCAGTTGGATTTGTCACAAGGTAATAACATGGATTAATGTTATCACTCAGAAGAATGTTCACACAACTAATCTTTCTCATAGATTGAGTCCTTCATTGATTAGTCTCCCAGCTGGGATTTTCGATGAAGCTACACAACTGGGTGGATGTGGATGTGGAGCAATACTTCAGATAGACAAAAGAAAACAATATTATCTGCATTGGAACTGAGGCATAAGCACCAACACAAGAGATGAAGCAATCACATTATGGGGTTTACTCTGGTTTACACAAAGAAAGAAATTAAATTGCCTACATATCTGCGGTGATTCCAAATCTCTCATTGATGTAATCACAAGACACTCAGATTTTGATCCCCCCACACTATCGGGTTGGATAAAGAGAATAAAGCACATATTGGGATCACTCACAACATACACTATCACTCACATCTATAGAGAAGACAACAAGGAGGCAAACAAATTTCAAAGGAAGGCATTAGAGAGCCCTATGGATACATGAATTTCAAATTCACGGTGGACATCACTACACGGAAGAGGGTCTGCTCAACCTTCTGTGACACTTTTTGGTCACAACAACATTTCCTTTCTGCTTTTTTTGGTATTTTCGAGTTAGTATAAATTCATGTTTTATGAAAGTATAGTGATATACAATCTTAGAGACTTTTATAATAGAAGATGAAGATATGAATGTCTACTAGTTTAAAGGAAATTGTTGTTTCTTAGTCTCGATATATATGGCTATCTTTGCATATTCCACCAATTTCTACAATTTACATGAAAATACAATACACATACACTGGGTTTATTTTGTGAATGATATAATTAGGTTATTCTTTAACTATGGATATTATTAAAGAAAAAAAGTGATGTGATGTAGTTATTTTTTAATTATAAGATAAGGTGATATGATTGGGTTATTTTTAATTACATGATATAAGAAAGCTTAGGATAAATAAAGAAAAAGAGTGATATGATTAGGTTATTCTTCAATTATATGAAACAATGGGTATTAAAGAAAAAGAGTGATATGATGGGGTTATTTTTTAATTATACGATAAAGTGATATGATTGGTTGTCTTCAATTATATGATTGGAAAAACCTTAGAATAAATTAAAAAAGAGTGATATGATTAGGTTATTCTTTAATTCCATGATACAATGGGCATTAAAGAAACAGAGTTATTCTTTACTTGCATCTTTCCCATTTTTTTCCTCACAATAATCCATCACGTCAAAAACTATCATCCACTCTCGGGTATTGGCCCACCAGTTCAACCGGCTTAATAAGATTGAAGGAAATCCTCACAGAAGGAACATAGGCTGCTTCTCTTGGGTATGTATTCACTTTGTGTTTCCTAATTTGTTAAATTTCAAAACTTAATCTCAATTTCAATTTATATTTAACAAAACTTAATCTCAATTTCAATTTATATAAACTTAGATCGATCTAATAAATATTGATATTATGGTTAGAGTTTGAGATAATTTTAACAAATATATTGTTTTTTTATTTTTATTTTTT
>APFE030210384.1:0-17523 GCA_000404065.3 Pinus taeda
AATGAATGAATGCATAATGACATATGCCCATAGCAACATCTGCTATCCACACGTGCCATTTAGGAATAGCCAAAAGCGCCGGCACGAAGATCTGAGATGTCTTCCCGGGCGGGCATCATTGTCAGACGGGAAACACACCCGATCCCATACCGACCTCGATATGTGAAATCGTCTTACGCCATATGTACTGATCTTTCTCGGGAGACATGGTCAAAGCCCGCCATCGGCTCGACTGATAAGTCAAATGAGAGATTGGTTCATTCTTTTTATATGTCATTATGCATGAAGAAAAGGCTCACATTCCAGTAGGGAAATGCCTTGCCAAACTCCACCTTGCTTACCGCTGGTACAGGTTTTGCTTGCAATGAGGAGATATCAATTTCATAGGCCTCGGATTATCAGTGCTTAGGGATTCTCATCAGTGCTTAGTGCTCAAATTCATGATTTCGTGACGGCCTAAATCTGATTTTCTCTTAGGTCAATTTTGTCAAACAAGAGCTAGAAGAAGCAGTTCGATATGCAGAAGTAGTGAAAGATGATGAAGGAGCAGCACCATATTAATAACCTATAGATCCAGGAGCATGGACACAAGAAGCGAAGTAATAAGCTTAAGTAAGTGGCGAAGGCAGCAGTTGATGTGGGTGAAGCTGTAGATTCATAAGATGTTGACTCAGCCGATCCAGCAGAAGCAAAGGCGGGGGTCGCACCATAAGTCGAAGCGAAGGAAGGAGCATCACCAATAGCAAGAAAGAGAAAGAGAAATAGGAGCAGCAGCCGGATCAAGTTGTAGTAGTTGTAATAGTTGATTCAGTCGACTCTGTTAATCCATCGGTTGAACCAGTAGATGAAGGAAAGCTAGCAGGAAAGCCACCAGCGGGGAAGGATAGAGAAAGAAAAGAGATTATGGAGTCGAGGTTGCAAGCTCACCCCTGTTGATCCGGGGGAGGGAGAGCCGCATGCGATGGTCATGAATGAAAGCCCTGAGCGAATGAAGAGAGGTAGGGCAGACGATGCACCCATGGAAGGACAGGACGTCCAAAGAATACAATCGCTATAGAGCTGGGGAGCGATTTCTAGTGATATAGATCGAGTAGTTGGGTAATCGCTAACGTGCCTTCATTCGATTGGGATTACGAAGTGTTTCTCTTTTGAGAATATTGGATTGGTTCGAAAAGAGAGAAAGGACCCGTTCAATCCAGACCCAAGAGAGAGGCCATACCCCTCACGAAACTTACATCTACGAAACACACGTTCCTACCTCGACTGGATGGAAGGAGGAATGAATTACGAAGCTTACATACGTTGATTCATCATTACAACAAGGCCACATACAAGAGAATGCTTACACATGTTGCTAGCGTTAGTTGCCTAGCTTTTGGTCTTGCTAGAGCTAGTCCATTCGAAATGCAATTCCATATTTAGTGGTTGAGTCTTGAACGATTATTAATATTGGCAGATTCACCAGGCGCGGAAGCAAAGATAGCATCTGAGCCAGGCAGCCTTGAGCAATATAGAAGTTATTAAGGCATCGCTCATTTCGGATCCTCCAGTGCCAGTAGCAGTAGTTCCAGCAGCTACAATAGCAGGAATAAAGACAAAGGCAGATCCAATTGATTCGGGAGAAAAAGTCACTTTTTCTTTTTGAAGAATGGCAGTTTAACACGTTTACATAGCTAGGGGAATGGACTCGATAGGATTGGATAGTCTTGCTTCTTTAAACCTACGACTTCCCCCTTTTAGGCTTCGCTCAAATAGACCCAACGATCCTGCCTGAGACTTGATACCTTGCCGCCTGCTGATCCCGCCTACTGCTTGACCGCATGCCTTATCGATATTACTGCCCGCCTGATATCGACCTTGCGACCTTCTTACTTTTCAACGGCGAGAAAGCAACGGCAACTTCCATTACTTCAGTTCCTTGGTCCTTTATGAAGTCAGGTTCATTAGCACTTAGTTTTATTGATCGGTACTTTATGGTTGAGGATGACTGGATACATCGTTAAGGTGGTGAAACAGGCGAGACATGGAACGGAAATGCCATTTGAGGAAGGTTTTGCTAGGGATGGAATTCACCTCTGCTGATACTGGTGCAGCGTTGGATGCTTGGGAATACTATGGGGGAACATTTCATAAATAGGCCTACGCATTAAGGGAGCATAGCGGGCAGTTCAAAGAAAGCATAACGGGAAAATAAGACAGAGCGTAGCGGGCAGTAATGAAAAAGCGTAATGGGCAGAGGAGACAGAACATAGCGGGCAGTAATGAAAGAGCATAACGGGCAGAGGAGATTTAGCGTAGCGGGCAGTTCAGAGAGAGCGTAACGGGCAGTTCAGATTGATCAGATTGGGCAGAGGAAACAGAGCGTAGTGGGCAGACCAGGCAGAGAACGTAGCGGGCAGTAAAGATTTAGCGTAGCGGGCAGCTTCGTAACGGGCAGCTTAGATACTGGCGGATCAGAGTATGAGGCAGAAGACCCAGGGGGATGCAGAGGACCAGGCGTAGGCTCCAGCATCCGGGTTGGGCAGCAGAGACATCACACGGGGTTCGGATCCAGCATTCGGGGCTAGCGAGCCAGCATACAGGCAACCGATACATCATCCTGGGCGAGGGTTCATCATCCTGCAAATCACCTCCATCTTCTCACCGTTCCAGCAACCTTAAAATACATCATCCTGGGCGAGGCTACGGGAAATGCTTCCTGGGGCTCCATCATCCCCGGATACCGCTCCCTCAGACATGGCGGCAGAATCCTAAACTAAGGCTACGCATCAAGCATCTAGCTCAGACCTAGCCTCCTGATTCTACGACTTTTCCCATTTCCCTTTCTATCCATGTGTGATGAGCCCTGATTCTACTCTCTTTGAGACTTTTCCACCTCTAGCAGAGGAGAGGGAGGTTCGCCCACTCATTTAGGCTGATTTGGGACACACCTTTCCCAGAAACAACGCATCTCCCATTTACAACCTTACCCCACTTGGCTTTCATGAGTGAGCACTGATTCCAAAACTGAAGCATGAAGGAAGTATCGCACACCGCATTTTATTTGGAACACTTTGCCGAAACCTACTACTGCCTCAGCCCTCACTGGGATTGAATGAAACCCCGCATGGGACTCCAGAAAGCCCAGAAACTAGCCGAATGAAACACTCCCGCCAGGGTATTACCCTCGATCCAGCCTACCTGCCTACCCCCAATGAACTGGACCTGGAAACTCCGATTTGAAACAACTTATCACCTAGGCAACTGCGGAACTGCCTTAGCTTACTCCCCTGCTACTTACCCAATGAAGCACCCTCCACACCTCCAAACCGCTAAATCCACAAGCTACACTCCCAATGCTGAGACAACACACATTTCCGCAAGCACACCCAGCATTCTACACTTCCTCCAGATTACACCAAGCATGCTTGATAACATGAATACAAACATGCTTCCAGAACCAAGCATCCTATCGAAGTACTTCAAGGTCCAAAAGTGATGTTTGAATGCCTGAAACATGCCCGTATAATTTCTTTGTGATAAACTCTTCATGGTGGCTTTATTTCTTGCTTGCTAGCTTTGTCTGGCTGGCTGAATGGGCTTTGTCCGGTTGGCGGCTTTATGGCTCCCCAATGAATGAGTAAGTAGCGGCTGACTTTACGTATCCCCAGAAGTAGCTCGCTCATCCACTCACCCAACCTGAAACGGCTACAGCAGTATGGCTTTTCACTCGTCCAGGTAAGTCTTGCGCTTATCCAAAGAAAGTCTGGTGCTTAAAAGTAAATGTTTAAGCATCAAAGACATCATTCGATGTGTCTCACAAAGACACGAACAAGATGCCTCTTCCAATCCACCATCCAGTAGAAGCGTTAGTAGAGCTGCTGCCTATCCCTTGTTGCCAAACAAACCAACTACTTTACAAGATGCCTTTCGGAAATCCATCAACCAGAAGGGCGTGTCTGACAGACAGAAGTGGTTGTCCTGCATAAGTTTACGTGTAGAGCTGCTTCCTCTTCCCCATTAGGGAGTTACCCATAAGTTAGTAGTTTTTTGCTTTATTACGTATCCCCCAGATATATTGAACCTGATTTACTGACCCAGATGTATGGAGTAGCTTATTTATTTCACCAGAAGTAGTCACCCAGTCCACTTGAGTAGCTGAAGTATGAAACCAGTCCAGTATGAGGGTGCTGCTGCTAGGTGCTACGAAAGAATCCCCTATAATAAGGGAGTATAAAGGTAATCATTCATGGATGGTTTCCTGCATGCTGTTAAGGCAGGTCATTCTGTTTCTTCTCTTTGCCGGGATGCCTTCATTCCCAGGTGTTGGCTGGCAGTGCTGGTTTTACAATAGAGGTATTGAGTAGAGATAGAGAGATCTGGAGAGATATAGATAGATATAGATTGGTATAGAATATCGAGTAGAGATGGAGGGTAGGAATAGAAGGTAAGGCTGAGAGATGAGGATGTAGGTAAGGTAGAGAGTAGAGGAGGTAATTGAATGAGTGGGACTGAAAGCGTACGTGAGTCCAGGCCTCTAGTGAAGGGACTCGGCTTGGTGAGAGTTAATGTATGTCGGTAGATAATTGTTTGGTGAATCAATCTCGTTGCTGGTTTGATGGGAAGGCAAGTGTTGGTTCGGCAGTGTTGGTTCAACGGGTGAGCTTTGATAGATGGGTGCAAGGGGTAGTAGGATGGCCGCTCATTAGGTAGATCGAGGAGGAAGAGAGAATATATAAGTAGGTGGAGAGAGGGAAGGCAGCAGGCTACCGGATCAATCACCAATATGAAGGCAGGTGGGGAGATAGATCAATCACAGGCAGGCAGGTAGGCGGTAGGATCAATCACCAATAAGGAGGAAGGTGGTAGCTATAATTACCCAATATGGAGGCAAGCGGTCTCTTTCTTTTTTGTTCTTATTAGAAAATATTCTGGCAGGTGGTAAGGTTGATAGCAGCAGTTAGGTTGACTGGTTGTGAAGATGACTAACTGGATTATAGACCAGGTTGAATAGTGACCCATGACCAGTAGGTAAATGAATTTGGGAACAGGTGAAATAGAGTCCCGTGGGCAATTTGTGCCCTCTACATTAAGCCGTTATAGTCGTACGCGACAGTCTCCAAAGATAAGTAACTACAAGTCCTCCGGGTTCACCGGAGCTCTGCCTTATTACATCTATGTAAGTGCTGCTCCTTTTGCGAGAAGCCTTTTGATAGTTAACGCTCAGTTGGCAGTGTGGGCTAGGAGGTTGAGTTAATATTAGGCAAACCGTACGCCTCAGGGGAGCGGTGCCCAAGGGGAAGCACACCGGGCCAGGAAGGATGGCGAACCTTACTTAGGAAGCTTAGGAGGGAAACACCAACCATCGGGGCCTGCAGATCCACCGTGAGGCTAGGTCGAGTAGACGTTTGTAAGGCCATACACAAATGACCTAGTCTCAGTTTACATCTCACCCAATAACCACCTATTGGAGGTGCCATCCCAACAATACCTTCCTTCCTTAGGCTATTCACCCTCCTAGCCTAGGCCTTCAATCAGTGTCTCCCCTCCTAGTAGGACTTATAGCGGGCCCTCCCTATTAGAACCTAGTAGGTGCAATAAACCTTATTAAGTTTGGGCTATGAGCCTGAAAATTGATAAAGTAGATTAGCCCTTCCCCTCCTATGTCGGGAAAGCAAGTCCCTTTCTTGCCCCCTGGAGGGAACAAACGGCTTCGCACCTTTGGAAAAGCTATCTTTTCCTTTTATCTTCTGGGTTAGCGCTCTATTCTAAGGGGAGGTAGGCCTTTCTCTTTATATAGGGCTCTTATATAGAGGTTCTTTTCAGGGAGGTAGGTGGTAAGCTTACCGAGAACCTTATTGCTCTTGATATTGACTGTATGCATTAAGGAAAGATAGCTATAGAGCCATTTCATGCTTAGTTCTACTTGGTGTTGAACGCTTCTTGGTCTCTGTGGCTTAACGCTCCCTGATCTCTACGCTTAATGCTTTCTGGTCTTCGCGGCTTAACGCTCCCTGATCTCTATGCTCCTTGTCTTCACGCTTAATGCTGGCTGGTCTCTATGCTTACCACTTCATGCTTACCATTTTCTATTACTTCATTGATAAGGCCTTTTAATTAAGGCTTTTCATTCATGTTTATTACATATATAAGAGCCTAATGGAATGAGCATAGAAGATTGTTTAAGCAGGCATCAAAGATGGAACCATTATAACATAAATAAGGATCTGAATTATAAGCTCCTCATTAGAGATGGTTTTCTATCTGGGCGGAGGGCTAATTCCCCCTCCCTATGGGGATTCGGGGAAATTGATTTGCCCTTTCCCGCCGGAGCTCTAACTGGGCTATAAACCTGTCTCGCCAGAACTAACCGAGCCAATATAGGCCTAAGGGTCTTAATCCAAACCAGTAGATCCATCCCCTACCCATAAGGCCCCTATTCATAAGGCAAGTAATGGGGAGGTGAGTAATGGGGCAGTTACCCTAATCAATGATGATATGCACGAAATTAACAAGTCTCCGTAACACAAACTATTTTCGGAGCAATTTCCTTGCCCCCCGGAGGGACCAAGCGGCTTCGCACCTTCATAAAGAACTCCGTAAGCTTGGAGCTATTTCTCTTTATCAAACCTCCGTAACTTCTCCGTAATTCTCCAAGTAGAATGGTAGAATGTTTCAAATATAGTGATGAGGGGGTTCATGGATGAATGGTAAACCGCCTGAAAGGCCATTTTAGCGCGTATTAAAGCCACTTTATTATTTCTGTACCACGCCGTTATAATTGTTATTCTACGCGGTATATAAAGGTTTTATTCTGATTTAATGCATTCTACATCTTCCGATTCTATGTGTCCTATAAGGTTAGCTGGTCTATGTTCGCTTCTGAGTGAAGCCTATACCAATTCGTTGTTTCGGGTTTGAAACCTATACTTTGAAGCCTATACTTTGAAGCCTATACTACCATGGGGATCTCTTGAAGCCTATGCTATTATGTTGGAGATTTCATAGTATATTGCCTATACTGTGTAGATTGCCTATACTACGGGACTTCTTGAAGCCTATACTATGTGATCTCTTTAAGCCTACTCATTGTGCAGGTATAAAGTGTGCACTATGGGGACTTATTTTAAGGGGACTTATTTTCCGATTGTGTATATAAAGCCTATACTATGGGGGGATTTATCCTATATCATGGGGACTTTATAGATCCATTCATTATTTGAGGTTTTAAAGCGTGTACTGTGAGATCTCCTAAACCATGGGACAATGCTCTGCCTTTTAGTTGTTAGTAGAAGACTGTAAGCTGTTAGTAGGATAGGCGTGATAACCCTATTAAAGGTATGGTAAGTAGGTGTACAGTAATTCTACTGGCTGGTAAAGAGGTATAGTCACTTTATAAAGATGACACAGTAGCTTTATTTATTAATTATTTCTCTATCTATCTATCTATCTTCCTAGCTATAGGGGGCTGAGTATATAATAGAAAAGGATGCCCTTTCAAGGCCCTTTCTGTGATGTCATTTCTGTGATGTCATTTCAAGGCTTCGTTAAAGGATTCAAAGGTCCTTGCCTTTGGTTGAGCTAGGTCGTCGACGGGGGGCCTCGGGTGAGCCATCCTTCCTTCTAGCTAATGAGAGGGTTTATCAGGACTGGGTTGACTAGTTACCGCCTGCCTTTCAGGACCTTACCTGAGCGATCTCCTTGAGGGGAACATATATAGGAATAACCTTACTAAATTGAACCAGTAGTATTTACTATATATTCGTCCGCGGAAAATGCAAGAAACAGCTCCGAAAGGTACGTCATGTCATGTCCGGTTGTCACTTCATACGGATGATTAGAATCTCTATCACGAAACTCAAAAACTTTCACTCTCTATATGTAAAAAAGTGGATATTTTATATAACCGATCTGCTGGAGTAAATGCGACTGGATATGGAACAGAGCGAAGGAAAGCTGAGGAGCCGTAGCTATATTCCACTCGTTGGGATTGCCCTAGGAGTTGAGTAACCGTGTCTGCTGGTCCTGCTACGAGCGGAGATTCATGGGAGTTTCTCCTTTTCCATGTGCTTTATGAGGGCATAAGAGTGGCCCCGGTCCATACATGAAGGACCTATAGGTGGTTCCCTCGGTAAGGTACGGATTCAGGGTGAAGTACGGGACGTGGCGGGCAGCGTATAGTCCAGTCCCGGGTATTGCAGCGTGAAGTCCAGGTTGGTCCCCCGACCTAAGGTGCACGCACTATGAAGGCAATTCGGCCCTGGTTGTTGTGTGACTCCAGGTGTTTTTGTCGTCGGACTGGACTAAGCTTATTGTAGCATCTCAGCCAGCAGTGGAGGTGGGAGCCACACCCGTAGCAGATTGGGATTTAGAATTCAACGTCAGGTCCAGATTATCCAGCTTATTATTAGGAGGCTCCGGATTCTCATTCTGATTTCTTGGATCTAGATGGAGCGGCTCGTGTGTACGCGACCGACCGTACGTGGCATGGACTGAACCAGAACGGATCAGAAAATGCAAGATCGATCACGAAAGTGAATCATATATATAGAGCAACGAAGTGAAGAGCGGAGTGAAGCGCAGCGTGCCTCACTTTTCTTTTCTTTTCTTGCTGGAATACAGTCTTGGTCAGCCTCCTACAGGACTACCTTTCTTTTGGACAGCAACCGTCTTGAATAATTTCATCGAACTTACCTCTTTAATTGAGGAACTACCTACCTACAGCGAGCGGATATTGGATGGAATAGGAGCGGCTTGCTTGCTTGCTTGGGTGCGTGGGCTATTGATTGTTTTCCTTTCTGAAGACTCTTGGACTTTACTTATGTGCATGCTATACACCTGTTCTGTTTACCGGACTTTACCGCTTAACCTTACTTAGAATATGGATGGAGGAGGGATTTAGGGAGTGCTGCCAACCAATTGATTCAGCCAGGAAGACTTTGTAGGTACGGCACTATTCGATTTCACTTTACCCAACCTTCACTTTTTTACACTCTTCTTACCCACCCCCAACTTACAGCCTAGGAAGGGAAGGGTTTCCATAGATATAGAGAGAGGGAGGAGGACCTTTTCAACGGACTTCCAGACGCCATTGCACAGGCTCACACTTGCTATTATTTTGTATGAAGTTGGGTCTATTTTCCACCGTACCATACCCTTTACCTTGACAATATACCATTTAAAGGGACCCTTTTCTACCAGACCCTTGACTTACTGTCTTCACCCAACGAACGGAGTGCTGCCTTACCCAACAACAAACACTTGCCTTCAGCCAGGAAGAGGAGGGATACCCCCTACCTTGTTTACACACAACCACCCAACAGAATAACTAGACCTGCCCTATACCACTTGCTTCATGAATCACTTAGTGGGGACTGACTGCTAGAGACTTCTCTTTCCAGCCGGGATAAACCAACTTACCCTTACTTTTTCTATTACTGCCCACCACACAGACAGAACCACCATCACTAGATACACTGCGGAACCCTTCCTTAGATTAGCTTCGATGCAGCAGCATTGCACAGGTGTTAAATCAAATAGAAAGAAGAGCATTGGTGCATGGGCTTCAGATACAGCATGAACAGGACTTCGAGAAACTTCCTGCTTCAAGATTCCTACTTGGGGGTACCACTAGTACTACCGCTACGCCCCTGCCTACCGATACCTTTACTTAAGTGCATGCTATCCGCCTACCTTACTTTCTTACTACCTTCACCCTAGTCAATGGAGTGATGCCCTACCCATGACCTTCTCTTAGAAGCACCAGATGGATTGTCGATAGCCAGAACGGAAGAGATACGGGGCTGGGTGGGGTAGGCACTTACTGTCTTTGCTATGAACTTTAGCCTACTTTTAGTACTTCAGTGCGATCTACTCACCCACCTTGAGATTCTTTGCCTATTATACCTCTCACTTACCCTACCCACCTTAGTTATGGATGCCCTAACCTCTTGCTTCAGCCAGGAATGCCTTGTGGATACGGACGGCACTCTCTTCTCTTGTAGGGGGAGTCATTGGATTCTCTGTGTCTGGGGCTTTATCCTGGCCTACCCCTACTTGGACAAACTGATTCCAAGAGATTTGAGGGAGCTGCTCCTGTAGTTTGTGGCAAACTATCAACTTTATTAAGCAGTGATGTGCTACTGCATCCAGCTTTCCCTTTTTGACCCTTATGCACATTTCTTTCAAGGAGTGAAGCAATAAATGGGGAATGCTGATTCTCTGTTGAGGCTTTTGATAGCTTAAATTCCTGATCTGATACAGCATTCTTAAATGATAAGCATAAACAATGCTTAGTCTCCCCTCACAAGTAAGATATTTCATAATATGGTAAGCCACTTCTCCCCACTCATCTGGGAGAGACTCTCTTTTCACTCCATTCCTATTTGATTCAGACTTTTCATATGACCGAAAGAAGCTGGTTTTGGCTCTGTTGTTGAGTGCCCTGTCATCTTTATCCCAAGGCTGACCCCTGGGAATTTCTGTGACTTCACTTATTAAATCTTCATTCACCCCAATATCCAGTCCTCTAACATTTGTGTGGAATTCATGGGTCTGATTGTCCTGAACCTGAATATGCTCAGAATTCTGGGCGAATTCGAGTGCAATTGCATCATCAAATCCATCTAACTTATCGAAAAATGATAACCATCCTACCCCTTTCAAAGAAGCTACGACTTTAGGTTGACTATGGAGCCTGGTATGGTCTGTGGGCTCTCTTCGAATGAAACCGGCTGTCATTTTCCCTCTGCTATGTTGCTTAGACTTACTGACCTTTATAAATGAATTTCCTGAACTTAGACTTGCTCCCAATTTGAAGATGAAAAGAGCTAGGGTTTACTACAGACAACCTTCTGCAACCCTATTTCATTTCTTAACTGAGGAATTCGAGAGAACCTTCAACAAAAATAGCAGAAGTATTTTATTGACCGGTTTAGTAATGTATTACTTACTGGTTCCTTCGGCTAAGTCCCTGTCCTGAACAAGTTCGTGGCGTACTGTAAATCCCCCGTTTCTCCCCGGTGAGCTGCTTCCACAGGTTCGAGCCAATACTCTGAGTTTAGACGATCGCTCTTAACATCGATTTGTTGGATGAATGATTTTTAGGAATGCAGCAAGCGGAGGTTTCATCGAATTTTGAACATGCCTTGGTCACTTAACAACATCATAGCGGTTTGAGTGACCGTTTCTTACCATCTAATCCGCTCGGAGACATCAGTTGTCTCACTCGTGTAGACTTAAGCTGTTGCCTTCCCATTCATTTCGGCGCCTAATGACATGATATTCTTTCCCGTTTGCTGACATGCGCCACTTATTATCATGATCGCGCTGCATGTAATATATCTCGACAAATCTTAACATGATTCAGATTTCGCTCAAGCCTTTCCTTATGACATTTCGACATATGACATAACTGGAGTCTTAATGTTTCATGATTTCTTTTTGTCATTTCAAATTATGTCATTTCAAATGATGCTTCCCCCCAACTGAAACATTTAGATGTCCTCATCTTTCGAAGTTAGGATAGCCTTCATATGATGCTTAATTCAAGAATATAATGCAAATAAGAAATATTACCTATTGAAAAACCTTTTGATATCGCATGGATGTTGTCTTCTAGCTGTATATTCTTGACAGGCTGAACATTCTTTTTGCATGCTGAAGAATGTGGCTTAGGCTAATCTTTTTCTGTTATAATCTCTGATTAGGACCCTTTTCTTATTGCAGGAGGGATGTAATTAATGATGATAATACGCAGTGAGACAGAGCCTTATAGGCTTAGAGAAGGAAATGAGATCATTTCTAGGACAAGAAACAGAGTGAGAATGTGAATGATAGTAAACAGAGTAAAACAGAGTGAGAAATTATGGAAACAGAGTAGAGCTGATTGGATGTCTGTATCTGACAGAGATAGGATGTCAGACTCTTAGGATGAAAGCTAAAGGCTGGAATCTGTAGTTAAGTGTATATCTTTTTATATAATAGATTCCATACTGATGCATTTGCTTTCATTGTATGCGGGTAGACTGCCAGAAGCTGGAACTATTATCGTACCTTAGCCCAAACAGAACACTTTTTTTGCTTTTTTTATGAAACTGCAGGTGCCGGAAGGCTGCTCGACCATAAGGGAGAGGACAAATTAGGTTGAATTGGGAGTTTTTAGACTCCCAATGAGATTCAGATCTTGTTCCTGTACCTTCTGTATGAATTCCTCCCTGGTTAGAGGCTTCTTGTAGAGCTTGAGCCTGTGGCCATTGACTAGGAGAGGGATTCTTTCTTCATCAATTGTTTTTATCTTCACTGATCCATTGTAATAAAAGGTGTCTATTTGATATGGGCCTAACCATCTAGTCATTAGTTTCCCTTTGAAATCCTTGTATCTAGAGTCATAGAGTAAGGCCCAATCTCCCTCTTGACAAACTTTCTACTTTATGAACCTATCATGCAAACCTTTTCTTTGCTGCTGTACAATCTCTGTATGAAAGAGTGCTTGCTGTCTAAGCTCATCAAGCTCATTCAACTGCTGTATCCTTTCTTTACTCTCTCAATTTGAATCCACTTCCTTCTCCTTCTGTTGGACTTGGTTAGGCGGTGGACTTGGCTTATGGCCTCTGTCTGTTGGACTTGTTGTCCTTGTTGGACTTGGTGAGGCTGGAGGTTTAGGCTTCTGTTTCTGTCTGAAGTTGAAAGGCTTCTGGTTACAGGTGAGTTTACAGGCTAAGGCAGAAGTTGAAAGGCTCCTGGCAAAAGGCTCCTGGTGAAAGGCTTCTGGCTAAAGGTAACAGGCTTATTCTGTTGGCCCTGTTTAGGCTTCTGGCCCTTGGTTACAGGCTTCAGTTTCCTGGCTTCTGGCTCTCGATCATAAGGAACTAGACCAAGATCAACCACCTATGCTGCTGTTGGATCTACTCGTGCTGGTGGTGTTGGTGCTGGTACTGCTCAGGTAGGCAGAATATTTCCTCTATCCCTACGGCAAGCTGGATGGTTGAAAGGTTACCATCCAATAGGGTTGAACTAGCTAGGGTAGGCTCCATGACCAACTATAGATAGTTTAGACCATCCTGAAGCCCCAGGCAATATCTATTTGTTGGGTGGGCTCCTACGGGTTATCCTACTAGTCAAACCGGAAGGCAAGCTGGACCGAGGGTGAGTGTATTAGCTGGACTCCTTAGCTGGACCATCGCTGCCGGAAGGTGTTAACTCAACCGGAAGGAAGGTCGGATGAAACAAAGCATTACCCTGCCTACACGGATTAGGCGCAATAGGATAGATGCTTTCTCTATGCTAGCTCAGCTCAGAAGAAATAAGAGCTGCTGGTCCGGGGAGATCTCGCTGGTTAAGACATTACCTCGACGAGGGAGGCAGGGAGTTCAAGAAAGTCATCTCCATCCGGGGGTGCCATCCTTTCTTTACCCAAAGGGTGCGGTTAGGAAGGGTAGTCTCATCCTCCGAACTACTTCACTTTGATCCATCCAGGGGGTGAGGACAGGCTCTTTCTTTACAGCGAACTAACGGGGCCAGTCTAATCTTTCTCTTTGTCAGAGATGTCAAGCCCTAACTCGATGTCAAGCCGGTTCTGAGTGTTTTGATTTCGGGTTGTTTACCCTTCGCCGGGAGGAGCTAGTCTTGTCCGACCATGCTGAATTGCTGGGTGAGGGCAAGGCTCCTTCATTGTAGTTATCCATCGATTCTCTTTTGAGCTGGACCAGTAGTTAGGTCCCTCCTTCCTCCATTAGGTAGGCATCCGAGGAGCTACCCGGCCTATAGTTGGATTGTTCGTTCAACCGGTCGATTCAAAGCAAATGAGTTTCTCTGGATGTTTGGCCCATGCTTTGTGATTCCTTCAACTACCCTGCCGAATAGTAGGGGAGAGGAAGGTAGGGAAGTAGGGAGGAAGGAATAAAGGAGAAACCTTATTCTTCCTTGCCCTCAGATGCGCAAGCCCTCCGGACCTTAGATAGGGTGGGAAGAAAGAAAGGCTATGGGACCCTCTTAAGAAGCTAAGAAGGAAGAAGAAAGATGAACCTACCCCTTCCTTTACTTACGATATCAAAGTCGCTAGCAGTGTGGATGATCATCGACCGCCTACAGCTGTGATACGTGCTAGTAGGGATAGACCAGATCATCGGCCGTAATATGATAGGCGTGCTCATTCTTTTTATTACAAGTGGCCGCCAGTGGACGACAATAGGTGTCCGGTACGTGCTTCCAATGATTCTTCCAGGCATGCTCCAGTTCGGTCATTGGCCAGGTGAGTGATGAAAGGATGATGGCCTTGAAACAGGATCTGCCTATGGATCTATAGGCTCTGGAAAAGGATATGGATCTTTACGAAGTGGTAGTCCTTAAATAATAGGTTATGCTTTTGGGTCATAAACTGGATCTCCTGCCTTGGGTAGGTTGGGTGCTGTTTGTTTGCCCTGACTAAGGAAGGAACTACTTGTCCGCATCGGACAAGGAAGGATGGCTTGCCTCACAATAGGAGGGCAAGGAACAGTTTACCATCGTAATAAGTAAGCTAGCTAAGTAATACAGCTTAATATCACTACTACTATGCTCTTGATCCTGTAATCAGAGAGAATCAATGGTCATACTTCATCTATCATTAGGTGGTATTCTCGTAATCATACTAATTCCATTACTTATGAATAGAGCTGTGTTTCACTTACCCATGTATTGAACCTAATCAGTACATGCAAGCTGATATGAGCTTGAACTTGGTGGTATAGGCTTGTATCTAACATAAGCTTTATGAGTACCTTATACATTACCCATTGAAAGATGAACATGCTTGGAATAGAATGGTAATGAATCATACTTATACATGAACTTAGAACCTGTTGATATAACGAGCTCAGCTTAATTAGGCCTGACTGTGTTCTTTCGGGGTTAACATACCTGGGTCCTATGTATCGTAAGTAACGCATATTCATTTGCCCTTGTCCCCATCTATGCCTTTGCTTCTGCTCTTTACAAGGATGCTGGGATTCCAGCTGGTACATTCACTGGTCCTATCTCTATTGCCTTTGCTTATGGGGTTGACCGCGCTGGCGGCTCTGCCAGGCCAACTACTAGAGATTCTCCAATGGGCTCTGCCTTAACCTTTTCCTTCACCAATGGATCTACTGCGCTTGGCTTTGCTCCTATATTTGCTATGATGCCTCTGCTTTAGGTGGTTATACCACTAGTGATGAATTTGGAACCGTGCAAAGGTCGTCGTGGATATTTGATCTACACCGAAGCCGGGACAGCAAAGGATACTGGGCGAGATGACGCTAGTGAGACTCGATCAATTGGTGCTTTTACTGGATTTGGATCTGCCCCTATAGATTTTGCAGAAGGATCTGCTTCTTCAATGGGCGAATCAATGGGTTCTGGGTAAACCTCACCTGGAACAGCAGGATCAACTGATTATGAAACAGGTGGATCGACAGGATCTGGGACTGGAATTGGAGCTACTGGTTCTGGCTCATATGCTGGGTGGTCAACTTCAATTGTAACTGGGTAAACGGGTCCTTCAACAGGTGGGGCCTATGCCTTTGCTTCTTCTGCGACGAGAGGATATCAAACTGATGCAAAAGAGGTACGTTCTCTAGCCCGACCCCTAGCTATAGGTTATCTCTTTGAGCCTGATAGGGAGCCTGATAGGTAATTGATTTGAGCCGCTAGGTGCTTCAAGCCAGAGCTAGGTAGAGAAATAAAGCCAGGCGGAGAAACTAAGAACACGGAGAATCTATTTGTTGTTAATAATGAGCCGGATGGAAAATATCTTTGGTATGAGCCAGGTGGGTAATCTCTTAGGTTCCCTAAGCTTGGTTCTCTAAGCCGGGTTCTATCTAAGCCAGGTTGGGTATTTCATAGCGCACTGACTAGCTTACTGCACTGGCTATTAGCCACTTTCATGATTTCTCATTGGTTATTTAAGGAGCCGGGCGGAGAATCTATTGTTTAGCCAGGCGCTTCGGACTCTTTTATATCTATGGGCTTAAAGACGGGTTAATTAAGACAGGTTCATATATGCGGCTTAATGAACGCTTCGATTTACTAGAGAGATGGAAGGCTTAGTTCGACCAGTGATTCCAGCGATTCCAGTCATGAATGAGAGAGATTCTAGCAGTCATTATGCATTCGGTAGTTTCAAGCCAATTTGTAGCGAAACTACCGACAACCAATAGTAGGGTAGAAATCAAATGAATATGATTCGGTAGTTTATTAGCCAATTTGTAGCGAAAGATGAGTTGCTTTAGAATATGTTATTATTGAACTGATAGCTTTGTTACTGGTCCTAGGGATGCCTTGACGGAGAGGAAAGGTGGGATAGCTGGTGAGTTAATCTATATATACGTGATTATTGCTCAGTCATTATGGAAAAGAAAGAGAAAGCTATGGAGCTTCAAGTAATGGCAAGTAAAGGATGAAAGGAGGAAAGGCAAGTGACTGAAAGGAAGGATCAAAGGAAGGATCAAGGATCAAAGGAGGTTGGATCAAACTATTCATTTCCTTGCCCTCAGCAGCGCAAGCCCTCCGGACCTTGTCTTAATTGCAAACATCCTTATTCATCAAGTCACCAGGAGAACTTCTTCATTTATCTTCCAACCACCCCATCCAGCCAGCCTAAGAGCTAGCAAGCGAGTACTAGTCCTCCGCCAAGCTCCTGCAAGAAAGCTCCCCTGCCCCTAAGATTGTTTGGAGAAGACTTTTTAGGGGTGCATTCAGTGACCCTTACTGCAAAGAGCGAGTAGCGGGTGACTTCAAGGAGGCGGTCAAGAGATAGAGGCTAGGTGAGGCAGTGTTCTGGACAGAGAGAACCGGGGAGGGGGCTATTATGACTCTTACCCTTGGCGGTGCTAATCGAGCCATCCCCTTAATCAATTCTTATATTCCCTTCAGTCACTGTGTCGGCACTAATCGAACCATTCCCTTTGTGAGAGAGAATCCGCCCTTCAGTCACTGTGGTGGTGCTAATCCGGTCACTGTCTGTCTGTGGCTCATTCACGGAAGAACTCATATCCCCGAGCACTGCAGAGAGCTTCGAGGGGATAAGGCTAGAGTGAGACGGGGCAGTTATAGGCTTAGGCGGGTGCCGGGATAAACCGATTCTATGACCATTTTTTCGCACTGTAACGCCACTTGAAACCTCGGAAGGTAAGTCAAACGAATATTAAGCCTTCCTATCGACTGGACCAGACCAGTGAGTGCTTCTGAACCAGAAACCAGTAGCAATCGAACCATCCAACAGAGCAGTTGTAAAGGGTTTATTTGAACAGCGAATCTCTCGGCAAATCGAATATCCGCCTCTTACGCTTCTGGGTCGACTGCTTTTGATACTGACCTGCTCTCCGTGCGGGTAAGAACTCACCTGCAGCAGAGGACCCCAAGGGCAGCTGAAGGACCCCAAAGGCAGCTGAAGTACCACCAGCGCAGCGTATGATCCTGTTGCCCTACTAGTTTCTCCAGGACCAGCGGCTCTAGGCCAGCCAGCGTAGTCCTAGCCGGAAGCCACGAGGATGGAATCAAGCCTCAACCTGCCTGAAGGATGGAACT
>APFE030210399.1:7547-27559 GCA_000404065.3 Pinus taeda
AAACTACGCATTCATACTTCAATCCCTCACCATTCGACTCGCTCTGGCTATAGGAGGTAACCGAAAATGACATGAGTAATCTAATCACTAACTTGCAAAAACAAATAAACTAATATCAAACTATACATTCACGCTTCAATCCCTCACCATTCGACTCGCTCTAGCTACAGGAGGTAACTGAAAATGACATGAATAGTCTAATATCTATCTTGCAGAAAAGTAAATGAAAAAAACAAAACTGAAAGAAGTAAGCATTGTTGGAATTAGAACTAAGAAAACAAATCAGCAGAAGGACAAGATAATTCCATCATGTCATCAGTCATCAAAAAGCTATTTGCACGTGCCTGGGCTGTCTATTAGAACCTGAAATAAAACATTGATCAGCTAACAGTCATTAGAAAGAATAAAAGAAACTATGGACAGCAATCAACATGAATACCATGAGCAGTGTAATATATACAAGCAAACAACTATGGCATCAGGAACATAAATGAAGAAAGCATGAAACTATACAATAACTACAGAACCTTGGTGTACAGGGGCCCTCTGCAACCTCGGCCAATCAGAGATCAATCATGGATTTGAACTTAAAGTAGTGCCTTCTCATATATTGAAATACAGTCATAACATAAGGATCAAGTCACGGCACGGTGGCTCGTAAAAACAGTCAAGATTACATATCAAAAAAACTAGTTCATATGCATACGTGGATGCTTTATTTATAATAGGAAATGACATAACTAATTCCTAAGATCTGCGCTGCTAAACAGACACGTAAATGACCATGTCCGGAAATCTATCAGTATGGTAGTCGTGAGAATTCAATCCAAGGAGGGTGGTTGTTAGATTTGGTTCACGGGGTAGTCCCCAGGTGTTAGCACACCTCCTGGGATTTGGGAACTTCCCACGCAATGCTCCTCGTGATGAAAAACAGAGTCCTGCCACTGCAAAACTCTTAGTGTTGACCACCGCTTGACTGGCTTTGACCACGGTCCTCTGTGAGTGATTCGGCTGAACCAAGGGGACATTTTCCATGTCCACATCATTTGCAGCTTGCCCATGTGGTTGGATTCTCCAGTAGACACCTGTAACATAGACTTCAACAAAAAGGTTGCGGAAACTTGAGCTGGCTGCGGAAAGTGACAAGATTTCGCAGCTGACTGAGCAAAAATCTAAATCAAACAGCAATCACAAGACATAGTTAGGAAACCATTTTATATGCTCTTTTTAAACTAATATGCAATGATTTGATAGCTTGGAGGTTTAGGTAACTGGAAAAAAAAAGGCTAAAAAGGTATATAGGGAAGATGTAAGTTTGGGACTCAACACTAACCATGAAACGCAAATAAACAACTCCTCTATTCACCAACCTTCTCGTTGCCACTTTTCCAATTGTTCCCTCTCACGCCGTAATTTTTCTGGATCTCCTTTATTACCCTTAATAATCAAAAGTTACAACTATCACCAATCTGCATAACAAACACCAAATTCCAACTTCCTTACTCAAAGACTTTAATGAATAAAATACCTAATTAAATGTCTTTTCTTGGGCTTTCAAAATTGTTTAAGCAAAACGACTTCTCAACAAGGCAACCTGAGTTTGCTTTTCTAGGGAAACCTGTCTCTCAGGTGGAGCACTCTCCCCTAACAATGTATCATGCTAAAAAGGTGAGGGCCAAATCATAACATGGAAAATGTAAAATACCACTACATGGTATTTATGATCCTAGATAGGCACTTGAATAACCTTCTTGGAAACAATTGTCTATCTCTTTGAGGCAATTGGAAACAAGTTTTTGTAGCCCCCATAAAGAATCATCATCAAAAGCATCAAACTTGTATTTCCTCCCCATTCTAACTTAGACCAGTGTGCTTCCTTAAGAATGCAATTATGGGTGCAAACATGTCATCTCGTATTTGTTCAACATCTTGGCTAAGCTTCTTCTTTTCATTAAATGACATCGGGTTCTTGCGTTTTTCAACCTTCGGTTTCTGCTAACTTGGTGCATCTAAGAGAGGAGCAGAATTTGGAGTTTGTACCTTTGGTTTATTTCTTGTTTATGTAATTTTTTTATTACATTGTTGCTTCTTGGTTGGAATAAGCTGAACATCATGATTTAATTTTCTATAAACTTCTTCTCCAACCAACTTTTTCTCAATAATTTTCCATTTTCCCTCAAAGAATTGACTCATATCAACTGTCATATAATGAAGATCATTTTCAGGAGGATTATATTTCATTTCATTAGCAAAAGTCAATCTTACATATTCAGCAAATTCCATTGGGGTGGAATACTCCTCTTTATCCAACCTACATTGTATAGTGCCCAAATCCATAGGTTTAGTGATAATCTAAAAATAGTTAGGGATGTTTAATTTAACTAGATCAACGGGCTCATTGAATACCCAAGCAAGTGCATGTGTCTTGAGCTTCTTCAGAGTATGAACACATTGGGTCATGTACTCAACAACTATTTTTCTTTGGACAAGATCCATTTTCTGCCTCTTCATCCCAAGAAGGTCGTGCTTAACACCTATAACTTGGGAATAATGCTTACAATAGAAAATAGGTAGGATTGGGTTGTTGGTTATTGGAGTTTTGTTGAGATAATTTCTCAACAATATTCTCCTTGTTTGGAATTTGTTGGATCTCATGAGCACTATTGATGTGCCTTGTAATTTGGCTTTGAATAAAACATACGAATAGTTTTGAGAGTAATTTTTCTCTTATATTTGCTCCTCAAATTTTTATGTTGGTATCAGAGCTTATATGAGCCCAATTCCCTTAAGGGAAGACCCAAGAATATTGGAAATTCATAAATTTATGAGAATCCTTATGAGAGTTTGTGAGATTTCACAGGTGTTGTTTTGTTTCTATGGTCGTCATCAACGATTACTAGAGTGCATTTGTTGCTACTGTAGATACAGATTATTTTGTTGCTGCAAATATCGCATTCCAGAACGATACGTATTTTCCAATTCGGAACTACATGTTTGGAAATGGTAAATAGTTATACAACCATTGTGACATGTGTTCACTGATGTCATGCTAATCTTTAAAAACCAATAGGATTTGTGATGTCGCATAAATGTACATGGCATTCCATTGGGAATCAGATCAATATTGCTATTTGTAGTGTTACGCACAATGTTTTCCCCGATTGCACACTCGAAGATGAATCTGATGAAGACGATGAGCTCTATCACTGTGGATCTAATTCGAATAATTTATCTACAATTGTCCCCTAATTTTTCAAAGAAGTCATTTCCTGTAAAGAAGGAATCATTGGCATATTATGACCCTATTGTGTTATCTTGGAGCATCTCTTCTTGATATTTTTCAGTGATGGGAGATAATTGATCAAGAAGATGTGAAATTTTCCATTTCCTGCAAAGATATTTTGAGAAGAAAACCAGCAGAGTCAACCTCTTGATGTCAACGATCTTCACAAGGAACCATAACTTCTACCCTTGGGAAGGAATGAATATTTGTGGGATTGGTGCTCAGAGCAATAACCACTTAAGAAAGCATTTGTACAATTGATGTTGCTACTTCACCTCTTTCCCATTTATGGTTTGTAACATAAGAAAGAGTCCCCAACATAAAATATATGGTGTTTATTAAGAAAAATTGTATTTAATTTGTTGCAAGAACACAATGAAAGGGAGGATATTGCACTAAACAATTATAAAATTGAAGTTCTCCTACACAAATTTTTCATAACTCACATGTTTCAAGAAATAATTTTCATACTTAGCTAGTGGTGATGTGAGTATTCATATCATCCTAGCCATCTCAACGTTGGTTCAAAATTCCAAAAAATCTTATCATTACAAGAGGCCACAATCATCCAAGTTGCATTATCAAGGACACTTGAGGTGTTTCTCAAAACCTATATATGCTTATGAATTCAATAACAAAGGTGGAGAGTTAGCCGTTTAACCATCCCATTGTTGAAAATGCAACAAAAAAATAATAATTTAATTTTTTCCTTGAATTAAATTAGGAATAAAATTGTAATTCCACATCTCATGACAACTTGTATTAGTTTTTTTTTTTTTGGTCAAGTAAGAGTGGAGCCTTCTATTAACCACAAGAAAAATTACATATATTACATGTCTTTACAAGTGTAAAGACCAACAAGGGCTAACCCAATGAAGATTAACCTGAAACAAGCCCGAAACCTTATACCTAAATCTTACATCTAAACCTCCACCCATTATCCAACCCGATGGCCATTCGATAAGACCCCCAGTGATCCAACATCCGTTAAATAAATCGCTTCGGAGATATGCGCAACCTTTACCAGCTTTACAGAGCCGACATGGTAAATAAATTGTCAAAGTATAAAACTTCGGGGTTCTTGGACTTAACCTCCTCCCATGTTGAAACCCGATATCCTTTCGATCCAAATCCCGTAAGATCTGATGGTCATGAACACTATTGCCTCAGTAACATGCGCCCCTTTTACCCAGTTCACGGATCCGATAAGGATTATGAGCCATTGGTTTATAAATGTTTGGGTCCGGTCTGAGACTTAACCTTCGATTACTTTTAGAACCCGATATCCATACGATTACATCCTTATTGATATGACGGTCCTCCGAGATATCGGATCAGAAACTTGCATGGTCTTTACCCTCTTTACGGACCCGATGAAGATTATGAACCACTGATCTAAAAATCTTCGAGTCCACTTGAATAGTTAACCTTCGATCACTTTCCCACCCGATAGTCATTCGATGGTGAAGGCTATCAAGATCTGTGGTCGGCGACCTGTTAAGAAGCCTGTTGTTACCAAGTTCCCCCCCACTTGTAGAAAGCTTTGTTTTACGCATTTTTGAGGGATCAACAATTAAGAAAGCCTTTCGCTTCCGCTTACTCCTGCTTCCACTAGTCTTCTTTCTTGTTCATTCCTAATAGTCTGGAAGTTCTCCATGTCTTTGGTCTCTTCTCTTTGACAATCCTCACGCAATTTTCCCAAGGGTGTCGAATCCCAAGCATACCTACTATAACTTTCTTTGCATAGCACTCCTTCATTAGCCAGACAATCAGCTAACATATTGGCTTTTATTTTCACATGAACGAAGCTAACCGTTCTCAGGGTTTGTAGGTGGGTATGAATGCACTAAAAGACCTTCAAAAGCCGCCAATGTTTTGAAACTTTTCCCCGTGATTTTCCATTACATATCTTCTTGGCTGCATTAATAATCAATTCAAAGTCTGCTTCAATGATGCCATTATGTAAATTTGACTCGATCACTATTTCAAGGCACTGCTCTAAGGCCATGAGCTCCGCCATGTTATTAGTCGCAGTCCCCAAATGACTGTGAAAGATATCCTTAATGCACCCCTACTCATCTCTGATGACCCCTCCAAAACTAGCCATCCCTGGGTTACCTTTAGAGGCTCCATCTATATTGAATTTCAAGAAACCATGAGGAGGAGGTTGTCAGAAGTCTTTACCAGCATTTATTTGGCTCACACTCTTGTTTATACTTTGGGGAACTAGTGAATGGAGACCCAACTGCAGCAGTATACAAGCGTCCTAGAGTAGAGTAGGGTCCTCAAGAGGTCTCCCTAAAAGGGCTCCAACAATGTCTTTGAGCTGTCTTAATATTTGTGCAATAATGTTCTGGGTTGAGCGAGTTTTATTCTTGAAAATCCTGCCATTGCGTTCTTTCCAGACATCCCAAATTAAGAAGCCTGGAACCAGATTCCAAGCTTTGTTGATGATTTCATTACCTGATAGGTCTTTTCTCCAATTCTTCAAAGTGTTAGTAATATTAAGTCTGCCCCTGTCAGTCTGCCTGAAGATTGAGGCTACCCAATCCCACAAGGTAGAGGTGAAAGGGCAGAGGTTGAGTAAGTGTTCCATCGTCTCCTCTTGTGAACCACATAAATGGCATTTGGATGGGCCAACAAAACCCCTTTTCAGAAGATTTTCCCAAGTTAGAATTTTCTTTTGTTGAACCAACCACATAAACAACTCTATTTTCATCCAATGCTGGTGTTGCCAAAGGTCCTTCCATACCTTATCAGGGTTTTGATAATCAAACCCTAGGGCTATTCGTTTAGCTTCTTTGAGGTTAAAGTTACCTTCTGTGTTTCTTCCCCATCTCAGTTGGTCAGGCAATGATGATACCAAAATCTTCCTATGTTCCAAGTCTCGAGCAAGAGAGCTAGCCTGAGATTTCAAAGGGCTCTCTTCATTTAGCCTAGATCCTTCCATATTCTCCATTTACCATTGTTCCTTGCCTGATCCCAAAAGTCACTTACCATGCATAAGCCATTGTTTTCAGTGTCATTCTTGAGAGTGGTTAGTTCTTCCCTAAACAAGTTTGGTTCCTACTACCGGTTGTCCTCCCAGAATCTTGCCAGGTTCCCAGCTCAGATCTCCCAGAAGTTGTGCTGCTGGACAATGGCTTTGTTTGCCTAAGCAAGATTCCGAATCTAGGAGCCCTTGTTAAGCCCAGACATTTGGATATGATCCCTCTCCTGCCAATTATTCGCATATTTTTGTTTCCAAAGCTTGGCCCAAGGGGTTGCCGATTCCTTAAGCCACCTCCACCAAAGTTTTGCACCCCGAAACTCTACTAAGGGTTTCAGGGTCATGGGCCTTAGGTTTGCAGATATTGTCCCAAACTACCAAAGCCCATTTCTTTTTCTCTTCCCCTTTGCCCCAAATAAAATCTCTTC
The DNA here is from genome assembly GCA_000404065.3 of Pinus taeda. NCBI lineage: Eukaryota > Viridiplantae > Streptophyta > Pinopsida > Pinales > Pinaceae > Pinus > Pinus taeda. Next base: position 14,248 of record APFE030210399.1, read on the forward strand.
GAATGTTCCTGATCTATTGCATAACTCTTATAGGAGCAGGAAGAGATGATATCATAAAAATGGGTATGGCCTGCAGGACAGCCTTTGTAAGCACAAGGTGCCCTGCCAAATTCAAAGATCTGCATGTCCATTTCCTGATCCTATCCTGAAGTCTGTTAATTACCGGCTCCCACACTCCCCTACTTAGAGGTTTGTTCTTAATAGGGATTCCAATGTACTTAGAAGGTAACTGATCCCTTTGAAACCCAAGAATTCTTGTGAGGTTTCTCTGAATAGCAATGTCAGTGTTAAAAAATAAAACTTTGGATTTTTCAAGGCTTACCTCTGTACCAGCGGCTATAGAAAATTCGTTCAAGATTTGTTTAAAAGCTTTGGCTTCCTTGACCGCGGGAATGCCCTGCAGCATAATATCATCCACAAATTGTTGGTGAGTTGAAGCAGCTCCATCTATGGTAAGTTTCAGTCCCTGGATTCTTCCTTCCACACTTGCACTTTTTATCGCTCTGCCTAGCCCTTCCATCATGATCACAAAGAGGAAGGGGGAGAGTGGTTCTCCTTGTCTGAGACCCCTAGAAGGAATAAAGGTTCTTGAGGGCGGGCCATTAAGCATGATTGAAAAACTACCCATGGATACCAGGGCCATAACCCATCTAATCCAATTGTGGTCGAAACCATAAGCTCTCAGCACGCCCTGATGAAAGACCAGCTTAGCTTGTCATAAGCTTTCGCTAGGTCAAGTTTTATGATCATACCAGCTTGCTTATTGCTCTTAAGAGAGTGTATCACCACATGAACTTGTATGATGTTATTGAGAATCTGTCTTCCTTCCACATAACAGTTTGCTCCTCTGAGACAAGAGCTGGAAGAAGGGGCTTGAGTCTATTAACGATCACTCTGGAAATAATCTTGTACACCACATTACATAAAGCTATGGGTCTGAATATGTCTAGTGTCATATATTTTTCCTGATTTGGAATCAAAGCTATGAAAGAGGCATTGAGAGCCTTCAAAACCGTTTTTGATCTTCTGGACTCTTCCACTACATCAAGGATGTCTTGTTTGACTATTTTCCAGCATGCTTTGAAGAAGTCCACATTGAATTCATCTGGGCCAGGAGATTTCCCATTTTGCATCTCATTGATAACTTCATTGACCTCATCTTCAGACACTGGCCTGTTAAGATTGTGATTGTCTTCCCTTGTTACAAGCTTGGGAATGTACTTTGTGAAATTGTTAATAAACCGTGACCTGTATAAGAGAGACTCCTTTGCAATGCTAAGGTATTGTTGTACTAGGACAGATTCCATTTCTTTGTGGGAGACAAGCTCTTTCCCTTGAAAATCTCTAAGTTTTGAAATCCTGTTATGTGACCTGTGATCCAAAGTTGATTTATGAAAAAACTTTGTGTTTCTTTCCCCTTCTCTAATCCACTGCACTCTTGATTTCTGCCTCCAGAATATATCCTCTTGGATGCACCTATCTTCCCATTCCTTCTAAAGAGAATCAGCTTGAGTTTTCCTTTCCTCAGTAAAACCATCTGTGATTATGATTTGATTAATCCCCTAGAGTTTCTATTCAACTTCTCTTTTAGCTTTAAAAATATTACCAAACTCTTTCTTGTTCCATTCTTTGAGTCTGGATTTGATGTGTTTAAGTCTTTGTTGCAGCATGAACATTTTAGTGCCTTGAATGGGAAAATATTCGATCCACCATTTGTCAATATGCTGGTGAAGTCAAGGTGAGAGAGCCATACATTTTCAAACCTAAAAGGTCTGTTCCTCGGTGTACCCATAAAAGTGGCTTCAAGATGGATAGGCCAGAGGTCCGAGCCTCCAAAGGGAAGGATTAGAGCTGACATGTCAAGGCCTGTGAGAAGGAGGTCCTCTGAGATTATGAATCTATCTAGTTTAGAGGCAACTTGAGAAGCCCCTCCTCTCTTATTGTTCCAGGTGAAAGTGCCATTTATTGTTTCAGCATCCACTAGTCTCATTTTATTTATGAAGATCTATAAGACGATGGAGTTTCTGCCTAGTGTTCTGGTGCCACCTTCTTTCTCTATAAGGGATTTGATCATATTGAAATCACCAGCCAAAATCCAGGGCATATCAAGATATCTCTCTCTCAGCTCCTCAAGGGAGGTAAGAAACCTGAGTTTGTCTTCTAGTTTTTTAGGACCATAGACATTTGTAATCAGGTAAGTCTCCCTATCACCCAAAGGTTGAATCACTAGCGATAGATAGTTCTTGGATGCTTCCGCATCCAGAATTCCAAGTTTTTGTGATCCCAAAGCATAAGAATCCCTCTTGTTGAGTTATCTTCCTTAACCTCTAAATACTCATACTTGATTAACCATTTATTATGTATTTCTCTGATCTTGTCCATCGAACACTTAGTTTCCTGAATAAAAACCATATCCGGTTTTTCTTCTTTTATTCTACTATTAAGATTTGTTTGTTTCCTTTTACTTCCTAGGCCCCTAATGTTCCAGGTTGTAAGCTTCATTAAGAAAGGTTTTTAAAGGAGTAGCTGGTGAGATCTCCCATCTTACCTGAGTTAATCATGAGTTTTCCACATTCGGTCAGCAACTCATTCTGTCTTTTTCTTCCTCTTTTCCTACCTGGATTCTTGGAAGAGTGCCTCCGTGTTTCCTCCATTGTTTTCATCCCTCTATTCTCTTGGTTGTCATGGTTTCTTTTGACTCGAGAGCCCTTCGATTGGGATCTCCAGAGGAAGAGCTGTTGAACCCTATCAAACTCCTCCTTTGGCAGGGAGTCAACACCATTGGCAATACCCTGCTCCAGAAACTTTTCTAGATCTAAGTTCTCCCTCTCAAGAATCTCCTGCAGTTCATGGTCCTTCGTTCCCGCCTCACTTGGGGTCATATCATGGTCCCTACTAAGCTCCACAACGCTTGATAGATCATCCTTTTGCTGGTTGTTCTCTCGTATATCCTCCATGCTAGCATCCCTATCCTTCTCATTGGTATTAGTCTTCGATTCCTGGTTTGCCCCGTTGTTTCCAACTTCTTCTTCTAAGATTTTGAAACTATTGTGGCTCAGTTGCCCGTCCTCGTTGATTTTCTTTTGGTACCTATTTCCTCCTTTCCCTTTGCCCCCCACCTTAGTAAAACCCTCGGGATCTTTTCTTGTGGTGGTTTTTGTGTTTCTCTCTAGTTTGTTTGATGAGTAGTCTATGTATAGGTGCTCGTGTTCATGGCACTTACGACACCTAAATGGCATGTCCATAGTCCATCGCCTGCACCCATTCTTTATCATACACTTCTAAAATGATATCGTCCGGAATTGCCCCAGATAAGTCCATTTCCACACAAATCCGGGCGAATGAAGTGTATTTACCTCTTAGAGTCGTTTCTGATGTTTTTATAAAATGCCTTAGTTTATTGTCGATAACCTTTAGAGACTCCGACAACCAATACTCTAAAGGAAGGGAGTATAGTCCTACCCATACTGGTACTGAAGTGAATGTTTTTTGTTTTGGGACAAAATTCATCACCCATGGTCACATGTAAAGGCCTGTAGCAGTGTAAAAATAGGGTCCTCCCTCAAACACTCTGTCTTTATCTTCTAAGCTTGTGAACACCACCGTAAAGAAGCCCTTGGATCCAAGGTGAAGGTTTATTTCCCCCTTTGGTTTCCAGTGGTTCCTTATCCATGCGTGTAAGGCCTTCTATGTCAGCCAAATCCCCATAAATTTGCATATAACTGCATGTTCTACCATGTGTTCTCTGTGCCCCTGTAGCAATGGGTCACTTAAAACGACCTAAGGAATAATGGTCGACTTGGGTTTACAGACCCTTGTCGCACTCATAGGTGCAGCTTTTTGACTGCTACCCTTTTTTTTCTTCTCCCTGCTATCTTCCTCATGACTTTCTTTCTGTCCATGAGGTTTGATATTTCTTGTGTTAATATCCTCAGTTATCACCTCCAGTGGTTTCCTGAAGCGATGCAGACTAGTTCCCTTGCTTCTGTTCGTGGCTATTTAACTATAGAAGGGAGAAGAACTCCCTCCTCCACGACCTGCCATGGTTACTAGCACCAAATCCTAACTCAAACCCTAGTTCAGATTGCAGAGCCACTAGACGTCCCTCTTCACCTTACCAACCCCCAAAGAATGGGGATAATCAATACAATAAAAAAAATTGACAAACTATATTAGTTAACTAATTTGGCTCAGTTAATTCAAGTTGAGGGTCTAACTTGAGTCATGTAGAGTGTCTCCAACTTTATCGGAGTCCTGGTTGAGTTTATTTTGAGTTGTAATTAATTAATTCAATTTAATTGAGTTAAAGTCAGTTAAACTAGTTCCAACTATTGGAGGAACTAGTGGGAGGTCTAGTAGTGTGGTGTTGACCACAATTATCAACCAGTTAACTGATGATTCACTCATAAATAACTCATGAATCTCAAATCTGAGAGTTACCCAGTTTAGATGGAGTTCAGGGACAATGTACTATCAGTTATATAATCATCTGAATTGTACAGGTTGTGCATGCAATCAGAGGAAGGCCTATGAGGATTGTGCAATTCCAGTTGAGGAATTTCCCTAATTAATAGGGGGCTAATTCCCAGGAAATAACACAAGGAAATAGGGACTTGGGAAAGTAGAAAATTGGTCAAGTATTGGCCTAGGCTTGTCTAGGAAGCAATGAGACAAATATAAATAGTGCAGAGGTTTCTTGGGCTTGAGAAAAACATTGTAATCTTCTCATATTTTCTGAATAGTGCAATATACAGATAGCAGGGGTTTTTAGCTATGGCTTTCCTGTAACACCCCCTCCCAGGTATACCCAAAGTAACCATGACAACCAGGGTAAACATGAAACAAGATGATACTATGATGGGATTCAACCTCCTATCTGTCCTTAAGGAAGTGGAATTGACGGAACATCACACACAATCATCCAACACCATCAACAAACCCCTCGGGAGACAAGTCAGCCACTGAAACAGCATGCCCCTGAGTTTAATTGTTGTTTGAGCAAGTTAGGGCAGAGTAATTCACCCTAGCAACAACCCAGGTGAGTTATAATGCTTCCCAACCTTCAGCCAACAACGTTAGTCCCTAGGGTAACGCTTTGTGGGCCGACAATCCGAGAAATTGAGCCATTTTTCTAGCCCAGACTTCCCAGCCTATGCCCGGAACTTGTTGGAACCTTCACGAATCATTAAAAACATGATAAAAATGCTAAAGAATTAAACTCAACGTCAGGATTAGGCCCGAGCATCCCCAACCGGGACTGACATTCTGTCAAACACTTGGCATCAATACAACCTACAGGTCTAGGATACAAGACAACATAAATGACTGAAATAACTTATGAAACATAACCAGAAGGATCACCTCCTTCTCCAATGAACTATTATATCATCAATGAGGTCTTGCATCCATTCATTTAACAGTTACAAGTAAATACATAAAATAACCATGACATGAACCAGTCATTTAACCATGCTTATAACCAGCATAAAACCCTGTAAATATCAGAGGTAAGATAGCTATTTAATCCACATATACACAAGTAATATAGTTACCAATCAAACAGGACCTCAAAACGAGTACTCGAGCCCAAAAATCCCAAAAAAACATGAAAAAACACCTTGAAATCGAAAAGTGTTTATGCCGGAATAATTTTATTTTTTTCTTAAGAGTAAATTTTCAATATTTTTTAAAAATAATAGTAAAAAACAATAAAAGTCATTTTGTTTGGTGCAAAAAACATCTTGAAATCGAAAAGTGTTTTTTTAGAGTAAATTTTCAATATTTTTTAAAAATAACAGTAAAAAACAATAAAAGTCATTTTGTTTGGTGCCAAAAACATCTTGAAATCGAAAAGTGTTGATGCCGGAATAATTTTTTTTTTGTTAGGGTAAATTTTCAACACTTTTTAGTAATGACGTTAAAAACAAAATATCGTGACTGTGAAAAACTTTATAGTTCCAATGATTTTCAAGCATGACATCAACGATAAAATATCACGTCTTTGAAAACCCTTAAAATTCCAACGATTTTTAAGCATAACATTAAATTTAAAAGAAAAAAGTGGTGCGCTCGCTATTGCGCCCTAATCCTGTTGCGCACTCTCTCGACCTTCCTCGGCTCTCATGGCCCCTCCGGACTTCTCAGCAAAGGGGGGTGATCCCCAGCATGCGTTCTCTGCTCTCGTCAAATCCCTCCCACCACAACAGCCTCGCCCAACAATATCAAAGTTTGTAAAAAAGCTGGACATTCTCCAAGAAGTTAATCTACCTCCAGCAATTCCTTGCATGGAAACCCTCTCTCTTGCAGAAAAAGGTCTCATCGGCCAGTTCACGGGCCTCTGGCCATCTCCAAGAACTGTGCAACGATGGGTTGAAAAAAATTGATCTGACAAAATACAAGGTAAAATATCCATCAGATTATGTGGAAAGGGGTTCTTTACCTTCCACTTTGAATCTAAAGAAGATAAGGATTTAATCTTCAGGAACGAGCCTTACTTCATGGACTCCAGAGGCCTATACTTAAATAAATGGACCCTAGATTTTGATCCAGAACTGGATGTCCCCAACGCTGTCCCTGTCTGGGTCAGACTCCCTCATCTCCCTCTTCACTGCTGGGGAGATGATTCGGTTCGTGCAATTGGAAATGTTGTTGGCAAGTACATAGATCGCAGCGAGCCAAAGGATAATATGCAAGCATGCGTGCGCATTTGTGTGGAAGTGGATCTCGACAAAGGCCTACCGGAAGCCATGAAGCTCAAAGTGGATGATTGGAGCCATATTCAGCAGCTTGATTACGAGCAAATATCGTTCAAATGTAAGGTATGTCACGAATACAGCCACTTTGCCAATCGTTGTCCCTCTCTTGTTAATGTTGAAAATGACCCGCAAGAAGAACAGTGGGAAACAGTAAAAAAAAAAGAAGTCGGCTTCGTCAACTAAAACACCGCCAGAATTTGAACCCCCTACCTCAAAGATGGCCCGCCCCTCCTCATCCTCCCTTCCTTCACTTTCCCCTCCCTTGCCCCCTTCTACCTCCAATCCCTTCTCGGTTTTATCCGATGCTCCTCCCTTGGAACCCTCGCATCTTCTCCCGATTCCTTCAGCTGCCTCTGATCCTTCCCCTCCTCTGGTTATCCCTTCCCTGACTTCCCTCGAACCCCCCCTCTCCAGACTCACCAGGAGCTCATCCAAAGATCATGGAGCCTCTAGCGACACTCTTAAGAAACCTGGCCTAGGCAAAAAATCTGCAAAACAACATCGAGATGAGAATGCCCAAAAGGACATAGCAATGGGCACTCAAAGCCCTATTGAATCTTACATCTTAGGACAGCATGATAAAGAGAAAACTCACAAGGATCAAGGGCGGCGAGCACCTCTCCGCACACTACTCTCCCAATGATGAAAATCTGATCTTGGAATTGCAGGGGTATAGGGCACCCCTCCAAATTTGCAGCCTTGAAAGATCTTATTTATTGTGAAAAGCCAAGGATCTTTTAGTTACAAGAGACAAAGCCAAGCCTACAGGACATGACTAAAATCATTGAATAGAACAAGCAGTACAATGGAAGCATCAGTGAATCCAGAGGAACTTCCCGAGGAATCACTACAATCTGGAATCAAAACATTTGGAATTATAAGTCAGAAATTATTAACCAGCATTGGATCCAAACAGTGTTAGAAAACAAAGAAGATCAGCAGATTCTAGTAATATACAACATCTATGCACCTAACCACTTCACGGATAAGGAGCGTTGTTGGGAGGAAATCAAAGTCAGCATGAACGCAGAGGAGAATACCAATGTCATACTAGGAGGAGATCTAAATCTTGTTCTCCATGCTAATGATAAAAGAGGAGATATTTTCTTCCCGGATCCATTCAAAACTCAGCTAGAAGACATTATGCATGACCACGATCTAGTCGATATCATTCCAAAAAACAGGAGATACACTTGGAGCAACCGCAGGCTAGGTACAGGCAACATAATGGAGAGATTAGACAGAATTCTAATCAACGTCATGCTTCTCTCTTCCTTCACTGTTGGGTACACTAATATTATTCCCTGTTCAGCTTCCGACCATTATCCAATTTCTCTTAATCTGGAAAAGCATTGCCCTCTCGGACCCATCCCGTTTAAGTACAGCCCACTTTGGAATGGTATTACAGTAGTTAAAGATATTGTGAAGAAATCATGGAGGCGGCATGTTAAAGGATCTCCCGGATTCATTTGGGAATCCAAACTTAGAAACACCAAACAGGCGATAAAAGAATGGGCGAAAACCAGTTATAAGGAGCCTGAAAGGATCAAAAAGGAGATCAAATATACACTGAACAGCGTCCAAAAGGAAATAGAAGAGCAGGGCCTCACCCAAGAGAACAAAGCGCTAGAAAGCGACCTATATTCTCAACTTTGCCGTGTAAACATAGAGGAGGAATCTAAATGGAGGATTAAATCAAGGCAGCTCCGGTTGCAAGGAGGGGACCAGAATAAAACATTTTTTTAACAAACAGACTACTGTGTGGAGAATAAGTAATATCGTCAGCTCAATCTTGGACGCTAAAGGTAACCTTCAAACCGTCCAAGAAGCCATCAGACAGACTGCTACCAACCACTACCAGGACCTTCTAACTAAAACAACGGATGAAGAGGATTACGGTGACCTGCTACAATTCCTTCCCAAAAGCATCAGCAAGGAAATGAATGATAGCTTGAATAAGGAAATTGACGAGGAGGTTAGAAAAGCCATTTGGTCTCTCCAGCCGGACAAAGCACCAGGACCTGATGGCTTCCCCATTTGCTTTTATCGCACCTTCTGGGGAATTATAAAAAGATATCTGATTAAAATTCTCAAATGGGTCCAGTGGAAAGCCAAAATCGATGGTTACACCAATGCCACACATTTAGCCCTCATTCCCAAAGAAAATCGACCCTCTTCTTTTAGTCGATTATGTCCCATCTCCCTTTGCAACTCGTCCTACAAGATTCTAACAAAAATTCTTGCTTCTCGCCTCAAATCCTTTCTCCCTTCTCTCATTTCTGAAAACCAAGGGGGCTTTTTGGCCAATAGACAAATTACAGATTCTATCCTCCTCGTCCAAGAAGTTGTTCATTCAAGCCAAATTAGGAATGAGAAAGGATTTGTCCTTAAACTTGATTTAGCCAATGCCTTTGATAGAGTAAGGCACACCTATCTTTTAGTTGTTTTAAAAAAGATGGGATTTGATGCAGCGTTTTTAAATCTCATCAAAGCTTACATCTCCAGGCCCTAGATCTCTCCTCTTGTTAATGGACGACCTGGAACTGCTTTTCAATCTTCGCGGGGTCTTAGGTAAGGCTGCCCTCTTTCACCTTACCTCTTCATTTTGATGGTTGAATCCTTCAGCAAAGCACTGGACTTCAAGCGGAGAGTTGGTCTCATCACTAGAATAAAGTTTGGGAATGGTGTAAAGAACATTAACCACTCTCAATTCGCCGATGACACTCTTTTACTTGGAGGAGCATCCACGATAATAGCCCGACGATTTAAGTTTCTGCTGGACAAATACATGAGGTATTCGAGTGGTCAAGTCAATCAGTAGAAAAGCTGTATTTATGGATGGAACACTTCAGCATAGGTTCTGCACAGCATAGCCATTATCCTTAGGGTCTCTTGCAAATATGAATGGTCACATTTCACTTACCTGGGCCTGCGAATAAGTATAGGTCCCTTGAAGGCTGAAGTTTGGGACACATTTATTGACAAGATGAAGATAAAGGTGCAGTGTTGGGGTTCCATCTGGCTCAACCCAGCTGGCCGCCTCATCCTTCTCAAATCAAGTATTTCCTCCCTGCCTCTATATCAATTTTCTCTTCTTCAAGCTCCAGCCTCTTTCCATTACAAAATGGAAGTCATCCTCCGCCAATTCTTCTGGCAAGGAGGGAAAAATGATAAAAAGAAATTCATTTTAGTTAGCTAGAAGTAGGTCATCCAATCTCAAGACAGAGGTGGTCTTGGGATTAGATCCCCCAAATTTCTTAACCTTGCCTTTGGAGGCAAGATTGTCTGGAGGTTTATCACTGGTCTCTCTGCTTGGTGGAAACGAGTGTTGGAGGTCAAATACCTAAATTTCCCAAGGCAACGACTCCTTGATCAGGATATCCCTATCAGAGACTCTTTCAAAATTTTGCGTCTATGTAAAAAAGCAATTCCTCTCATGACCCAGAATATCTCCAAAGTTCCCAAAGGAGGTGGTGATATCAATATTGGATCAGATAAAATAATGGGCAGACATCCATTAAACAACCATGCTGGAGTCATTCCCATTCTCACATATTTTAATAGTATAGGAATTCACCACCTAGATCAGTTCTCTCTGTGGGACAACCACTCCAATTTATGGTTAGTATGGACATTCCCGGCCATTCATGTTCATCTCATGGCCAGTCTTCAAACTCTTCAATACCATCTGCACGGTATAGCTCCAATTAAAAAGAATGAACCTAATGGCTTTCGCTGGGACTTGTCAGGCTCAAATTATACTATCCAATTTGCTCACCAGTACATTTGCAATAGCCATCACCCCATGTCCACTTGGAACCGTTGGAAAATGGTTTGGAAATCTGAAGCTTTGCCCAAAATTAAATTCTTTCTGTGGACCCTTCTGAAAGGGAAAATACTCACTGTTGATAACCTTCAGGAGCGGGGTATTATTGGTCCTTCACGTTGTCCTAACTGTCAATCTGCCGAAGAATCTATACAACATCTTTTTATTGCCTACCCTTTTGCTAAAGTCTGCTGGAGAAGTATATCCTATAACAATCTCATCCCTTGGAGTGATCAGGACTCCGTAGGAGAGGCTATTCATCAATGGAGGAAAAATTATCCTTGGAAACAAAGAAAACACAACATAGTAAAAAGGGTCTGGGACACCCTTCCCCTCACTATTTTATGGTCCATCTGGCTTGCCAGAAACCATAAAGTTTTTAACAAGGACACAATCACTAGGAATTTATGCAACAAAGCAAGGAGTCTTGCTTTGGAAACTATTTCAGTCAAAAATTGCAGAAGCATAGACATCACCGATCTTAATGTGGAAGAGCGAATTTTCATTGGCTATATACTGGACAGAAATAATAGTAATCAGATTGAGGCCACCACCAGCAGCAGGCAAAGTAAAATGTATTACAGCTGTAAAATCCGACTTAAGGAGGAAGAATTTGCTACATGGCTTAAAACTGCAATACTTGTTATCTTTTTTTCGACGGTGCCTCGAAATCAAATCCTGGGGTTTGCTGGCGCAGGTGGAGTGATTTGCAATGCCAATGGAGATTGTACGGTCTCATATGAATGGGGGCTCGGGCACCTTTCCAACAACAGGGTTGAGGCTTTAGCCCTGTATTAAGGCCTCATTCAGCTCAGCAAATTCGGTATAGACACAGCTCACATCTTTGGAGATTCAACAATTGTTATCGGCCTCATGGCCCAAAACAGAGATTCGCCCAACGTCCTTCTTCAATAGTCCATCAGTAGGTGCAAAATTTTGAGCCATTCCTTCATCACTCTGATCTTCTGCCACATCCTTCGTGCATTCAACAAGGATGCCAACCTTCTTGCCAACAGGGCATGAAATAAAGCATTGGGCAGCCTACGTTGCAATAATGAGGAATCTCATCAATATCTGCTATGACACCGAACCACCTCTGCCCTTTCCAAGTCCTCAAATCAGAAATCCCTGGCACTTGGAACTAGTTCAAGATTCTCATGATCCATGCCCAAGACTCTATCTGCTTAGAGATCCGCCTTCTTACAGAAAATTCATTCCCCTCTTTTGCAATCATGAAACCCGCCGACTTATCTCATTTCATGACTCCTGTACCGCTTTCGCTGTCTCCCTCCCGTGACTCCTCCTCCCTGCTTAATCCTCTGTGCCTCCCATATTATTTATTCACTCTCCTCTCTTCCCTTTCTCATTCTATTCTCGGGTCTTCCAGAGCCTTCCTCTCGCTGGTTTCTTCTTCTGCCAATCTTCGTCTCGGCCTCCCTTTTCTCTGTCCACTCACAGGCGCAGCGCATCTACGTTGGTTCCTGGATCCCCTCTCAATATCTTTATCTCATCTTATGGCGCGCAACGAGGATTGTCTTCACTACTTGGATCTCCAAGCAGAGCTAGAGCAGGTCCGAGTCCATATAAAGGCTCTGGAAGATAAAACCGACAGTCAACATCGTATTGTTAATGAGAAATATATAGCCGATATCAACTTGCTCCACCATAGAATCTCTTCTCTGCATGAACAATCCAACCAACTCTCCAATAGGTGTAGTTATCCGGAAGAATCTATTGACATTTTGAAATACACGATGGAAAAGAAAAATGCAGCTCCAACAAGTTCGTCAAGCTTGAAGCAAGTCGGCGCCGACGACAAACCTGAAGAGTCCACTTCTCGGCTTATCAGCCACATTAATATAGTTTGACATGCTTTGTAAATGTTGTTATTTATTACTGCAGTTTGTTAGGATTTACCTTTGGTCTTTGGTTTTTAGAAGCCCAAAAGGCAGGATTAAGAGGAATTTTGTTTAAGCTGTAACTCCTTCTTCCCTAGCTCTTCTTGGCACCTCAGCATGTATTTCAGGAGCTCAGTCTCCCTCTCTTTTTCAGATTTATAATATAGCAACCGATTTTGTAAAAAAAAAAACATTAAATTTAAAATATCACTTCTTTGAAAAACCTTAAAATTCCAACAATTTTCAAGCATGGTGCTAAGAAAAGATATTTTTAATTGTTTTCAGTCATAACATTAAAGATAAAATATCACGACTTAGAAAAACATTAAAAATTTTGACAAATTTTCAACCATGAAATTAAAACCAAAGGTTATGACTACAAAACAATTTTATATTTTCAAAATATTTTAAGCATGACATTATGGAAAAAAAAAATTATGACTAAAAAAACTTTAAAAATGAACGCCTAAATGAAAGAGTTATTGTACCAAGAGTAATTTTTTTAAAAGCTAAATGTTTAGCGATTTTGAAATCTTAGCCTAACACAACTTGATACATTGCAAAAAAAAATAAAAATCAATTATCAAATTGACATGCGTTGTAGGTGAGCTCAATCCATTGTAAGGAAAACTTAAAGACCAACCATGAAATTAACGCATTGTGGGGCAGACTCAATTCATTATAACGAAAAATTTAAAATCAACTATCAAATTGCACATAATGGGATCGGGTTGCTAGACAAGCATCGCCACATACCCTACAAAATAAAATAATATATGTGTGTGTGTGTGAGAAAGACACATAAGAAAACAAAAATAAAAATATTGAAAAAA
>APFE030210399.1:29911-46096 GCA_000404065.3 Pinus taeda
CCAAAACGCACATCCAGTGATGCCCACTACGATATCTTTGCCCATTGTTCAGCTTGGAATAAGTGTCCATTGACCGTGGTCTTATTTTTCCTTTATTAACCTTTATTACATGAAATTTTCCTTAGGGTTGTTACAGAACCCTCCCCCTTAGGGAACACTGTCTTCGATGTTAAACCACACCATGACCTCAAAAAACCGCTAAAAAGCAAACATACTACCTATGGATCTTTATAACTTAGCTCGTTGTAATATTTACAAGGAAAGCCCTACTCAAAAGCAAAACATCATGACAACATGACAATATAACAGCCATAATAATATGACACCTGTTACAGTCCTATAGTGATAGGATTCATAATACTTGAATTGGTTGAGGTTAAGTCTTGTAATATTGTACATACCTTTGCTTTCTACAAATGTTTTCCATATTAAAATTAGAAAATGTAAAAAGGGTATGTCCTAAAAGAAATATCAAAGGACAAGAAAAATAAGAAAAGATAATAAAAAAATGAAAAAATATGAACCCCAAACAAAAAACAGATCATGAAAGTGTGCAAGTCCAAGTGCCACTACTTTTTACTTTATTGTCTTAAATAATGGTTGTGTGCAGCTTGTCATACATGCCACAACCCATGATAGTCAAACTGCTTAATCTTGACTACTTCATGCTTTCAATTTTATGTTTATAGTTAGAGAATAAAAATCTGACCAAACAGTTTAATCTTGGCAAATTAGTAGATAGGTAAAGAAATAAAAGGAGCTCATCAGTTTAATCTAAGCCCTTGAAAGATATAAGGTTAGAAGTAGATAGTTTATTACATAAAAGAAAAAGGAAAGAAATGGGTTTGCTAGCTTAAGTGCACCCACCAAAGTAAAGCAAAAAATGTTAGGATAGGTAAAAGGGTAGGTAGAAGAAAGGTTGTAGAAATACAAGTCATTTGAAGCATAAGCATTACTATCATGCTTAATTATGTGTTTCGGTATGCAGGAGCAGTTATCAAAGTGAAAATCATATTCATAAGTTGATTTGCGTAACTTCCATTCATTTTGACTCCTACCCCTTGGTTTCACACATTCCCCAGCCAATTTACCTTCTACATTCATCCCCCTTCCCAAAAATCCCTTTCCCCTAGTGTGAAACCCTTTTTCCCCTTGAAAAAATAACTTTCTTTTATTGAACTCCCTAAAAACCACGACAAACCCACTAAAACCTCTTATCCTAACTTTTATTCCCCCCCCCTGCATTATTTTATTAACGCTGAAAATTCATTTTCACATGTTATATTTCATAAACCCACAGTAAATCATGGGTTAATTATGCTTAACCGTAATTAATCCCAAGGGCCCCGCTAAATCTCGCCATGCATCTCCGCCCCATGATGACCGTTGGATCACCCACCCCCAAATCCAACGGCCCTCGCCCATATCGCGCATGCTCAATGCCCAACCTTTACCAGCCCGAGAGCATGCGATATCGGCAGTTTTGCTTGGGCCCATTTTTCTATATGTCACCCTCTCGCATACATCGCGTTCCCTCAGCAAAATATCGCCTGACCTCATAAGTGATGTGATGCCCTCCGATACCGCCTCCCCGCCATAAAGCAAAACCATCACTATTCATATAATTTCCCTGCCAATTCTAACCGCTCCCTGTTAAAAGCCCGCATAACCCATTTTTGGCCTTTTTTCGCCTATTTGCACTATTGAAGCCTCCGAAGCACACCAGCGCCCTCAAAGCTCCTGCAACCAGCTACCAACTGCCAGAACCTTCCAAAACGCCATCACTGCACACCTCAAAGCCGCAGAAGCCTCTACAGACCTCAATTTTAAACCAATTTGCAACCCCGACCGTAAAATTCCAAGTATTTAAGCAGAAAACCAAGAATTTCCCTCTCATTTAAAAAAGGTACACTAAATTCATAAAATAATTGAATGAATTTGATTGAATTCCCTTTTAAATTGAGAGTATTCCCTTCCTAAACTACCAAAACCCCTACCTATAAATTGTTGATGCCCTACTCTCGTTACAAAATTGTCAAAACTTCACTTCTGATAGTCATATAACCCAAAATTCCCATACTTTATTGCAGAAATGGCTGCCCAGACTTCTCTAAATGTTAGACCAATGACAACCCCTCATTTAGACATCGACCACCTAGCCCTAGCACACAGAGACTTC
Organism: Pinus taeda; assembly: GCA_000404065.3. Lineage (NCBI taxonomy): Eukaryota > Viridiplantae > Streptophyta > Pinopsida > Pinales > Pinaceae > Pinus > Pinus taeda. The sequence continues at coordinate 32,091 of APFE030210399.1, forward strand.
CAAATCAAAGATACAACCACCCCACACCACCTTCTCAAAATCCACTATTGGGCCAAAGATAGGTTCCTAAACCATGCTGATGATATAAACCTTTGGGAATCTAATCTCCCCAAGTATACATTCCCAGAAGTCCACCCATTCCCAGACATAATGCATTTCCGCCAAGCCTGTTATGTTCTGAGCCATAGGGCTATATACTATTTTGTTGGGTCCCCATAATATTAGTGATTACCCCATTACTATTGTAGTTGTACCCCTTATTAATATTGTTGTGCCCCTATTGCCCCCATATTGTTATTATTGTGCCCCATAGAATCCCTCTATTGTTATTTTTGTGGATATATATTATTATTGTTAGGTCGGCTGGGTTATATTGTGACTCCTTAGACTCTTATAGAAAGGAGTTTTTTTTTTGAATCATCAAAGAATTGTTCATTTATGTAATGTAAAGGAGGTTGCCCCCTCGAAGAGGCTGAATTTTAAGGCGTTGATCTATCTTTTCTATCTTTTTCTTGAGATGGTTTCATAACATATTTACTGTTACTATTGAATACATCAACCAGATGCTGCAAATCCAACATAGCCATAATTTGACTCCATTGTCCATTGGACACCTGTTGGACCTATGCATCACACTGGGCCCAGACAGGATCAAACAAATATTTCAAAACTTCATCATTGAGGAGTGCCATACTCCTAAAGACATTCCACCCTATGTAGCCAATATATTTTCAGAGACTAGCAGGAGAATAACTACCATGATTTCATGCATCCTAAGATGGACATCAGACAAGTTTGTGGATGAGGTCATCATGGCCTTCTTGTCCATTTTCACTCTAGGCAAGCCTCATGCCATTTTGTATGATTATTCCCAGTTCATTGCAGACAGAATGCATGAACAGCTCACTAGACTTCCCACTGAAAGAGTTTTCAAATACTCTTCAGTGTTGTTTCATATGTTCCTCTACTACCTGACAGATAAATTCCCTTTGAAAATCCAGAAATTGGACACCAAGGGAAAGGAAAGATCAATCATCTTCTGGATACCCATGGTCCACAAGTTTTCCACCTCATACAAAGACTTCATAGACTCTTTTGTACACCCAGTTATGAACATGCTGACTTCCAATACTCAGCCTAGAATCAGCCCAGAAATTAAAAGAGTACTGCAATTAGCCAAGAAATAGCAAAGTGGGAGACTAGTACCTCTACCAGAATCACACTGAAATCAGGATCTATGGCTGTGAGTTAGCCCCCTACAAATTGCCAAAATATCTCCCCATGAGGATATTTTCCCTTGAATACTTCAGGCAAATGATAGTTGCAGATGAGGTCAAGTTCCTAGCTGCTAAGAAGAAGACACAGTTTAAGATGAAAAACCAAATGGGCCCTTTCATCTGCAACACCAGAGAGGCTGGATCTGAAGTGGATAAGATGCTCCAGGAATTGAAATTCAAGAATAGTTTCATCTGGCATTATGACCCTCATGTGGTTATAAACAAGCTCACACAAAAGGTCAAGCTGGGACCTTACATCCACTACCCAAGACCTGACATTGAACAGTATGCTAATCAGTCATAATGGGTAGAGAATACATTGATTGACATGGAAAACACAGTGGTGAATGTGGAGAACACCATGATTGATTTAGAGAAACAATTTGACCAGAGCTCTTTCCTACAAGTTCCAAAGTTGGGAGAGCCAATGAACACCACTCCTATCATTCAGACCCCTCTCAATGAGGAGAGGAATCCTAAAAGAAACAGGGAGGAAGCATCAAGTTCTGCTATGGAGACCATTGATGAGCAGTTCAAGCTAAACAAAAGGCCAAAATTGAATCCTATGTCTGAACAAGAGGAAAACATTGCATCAGAAGACATCATTGGCACTGAGGCAATGGGGCAGAGCAGTAAACAGACAACAGAAATAGCTGCATTAGCAGACACACAACAGCCATCTACTTCCAACACACAGACTATATAGAGGCAGAAGAGTGTGGAGGTGTCTTCCTTTGTCAAGCCAGATGACAAGGAAACAGATACCAAAGAAAGATTCAAGGAAATAAAAATGAGGAATGAAAAGCTGAAGGCAGACACATATGCCAAGTACCTGAAGATGACACCACCAAACCAGAACAGATTGATGTCAGCCTTTGACATCAAAGAAGCAAAAATGCAGGTGTCATTCCTACAGTCCGCTGTACAATAGCCTAAAACCTCAACAGATTAGAAGAAGACCAACTTTGAGGTCTTGGCCAAGGATGCTCATCCCATAGATCAGATATAATTCCATAAATGGGCTAGAGAAATGATCTACTCCACCCTCACAACAAAGGCCATGGCAGCATTCAAACTGAAAGATTCGTTGGACAATCTAACAGCCCAGTGCAAACTGGAAAAGGCCTCCTCCAGTGCCACAAACACTAGGATAAAGTCCTTAGAAGACTTGGTTATTGAAATGGGCCATGACCCTAAGGACATCAAGGTCGTTGAGCAGTTAATCAAAAAGAAGAATGAGGATATTGCAGCCCTCAAGAAGCAACTCAAGCTGCCTCAGTTACAACACCCACAAACAAAAGAAGTTCTGGAAAGCCAAACAAATCATGAAGAGATGATGGACTTGGTGCTACAACTCAATGACCAGTTGAAGGAGATGGAAAAGGAATTAGAAATCTTGATTCAGCTCAAACAAGCTAGCATTGATAGTGCTCCTCCAACTGTCATTCCAATAGTGACCACAGCTGTACCTTCCACTCTGGCAGCAGCATTAGCTCCCACTGGTCCAATGGCCACTGCATTGCCAGCATCAACATCGACTACAACAGCAACAGGTACCACAGGTGAAGAAGCAAATAGGCTGGTCAAAGTAATGGAAGAAATGTCCATCCAGACCAATGAAATGAACAAACTCAAGGAGAAAGTCAACAGCCTTGAGACAGATTATAAACTTGCCCAGATTATGCATAAGGAAGAACAACAAAAGGTTGCAAGAATGAATGAAAGGATTAAAGGCATGGATAAAGAACTAACCTTGACTAAGCCAATAGGAAAGGATAAACAACGACGGTGGGCCAATATCATTGACTCTGTCAATGATATTTGGCCATCTATCCAGGTCATTTTTGAGCAAATTGATTTGATTAAGCAGGCAACAGAAGCCACTGAAAGGGTGAAAACAGAACTTGGAGATATGCCAGAGGAAGCAGCAAGAATCATCCACTTCCTCAACTTCAAGAATAAATATGAATTACAAGAGCTTGAGATCCCTGATAGGACAAGTACAATTTTGGAAGTCAGTGGAGTCCTCACCAAGAGGAACTTAATGTTGAATTTAGAAGATAAGTGTCAGAACATACAATTAGTTGTTGACAGGTTCATGGCTAAGTTTGAATTGTTGAAAGAAAAGGGATTACTTAATCCCTTAGTTATAAATGACAAGTGAATGTCACCGGCAGATTACAACAAGAAGATCAGGGAAGTAGCCAAAGAACAAGTGATGACTGCATCTATGAAGGGCATGCCAATAGGCAAAGTCTTGTACCAAACATTTGAAAACTTGTTTTACCTCCAGCATGAGGTAAAACACCTGTTTATTAATAAGCCCACTTTTTCCAAATACACAGAGGCAGATGAAATATATAGAAAAATGATCAATATCCAATTACCAAATGAAGAAAGATGGGAAAAACTGAATGATTTACTTTAGTAAAAACACAGTCAATTATAAATGTACAGTAAAAAGTGAAACAATAGGGTAAAAGGATATTGACAGGTCAGCAAGGTTAAAGTGTATCAGATAAAAGAGTATCAGGTGAAAGGTCAAAGTAAAACAGGGCATCCAACATGAAAGCCAAACAACCTAGCAGCATAAAGAGCTAAAAATCAAAGTCTACAGCTAGCATAACCAAAATAAAAGGGACATCATGAAACAGTTCAATAATTGTCTCTATCTTCTTGCAAGAAGATATTTCTTTTTTCCTAGATTAGTTCTGAATACAGTTTCAAATATTTTGTAATTCCTTTTGTATAAATACTTCAAAATTCAAAGTATTAGGGTGGATTATTTAACATTTGTAGAGTTATTGTGATCTTGAATCAAAGGGTGATTGTACCATTTTCAAGTCAACAGACTGGAGCAAGTAATAAAAGCATTTCGCTACAAGATTCATGAGATGAGCCATTTGTAGTGAAGTACTTTCTTTGTGTGATTGTGTTACCTTTCTTATGTGTTTTCATAATCTTAAATGTGTTTTGAAATCTAAATGAATTAACTGGAAATATCACTCAGAATTTGTTTAATTACACTTTGTTTTGCACATTTATTTATTTACATGTTTTCTTCTGATACTCGGATTTGAGAACCCTTAATTTCTCTCCCATCCTGGTTGACCTCTTATATTCCTTCCAAAGTCCAGCCTAGGGAACCCTTAATTTCTCCCTGGATCCGATTTGAAGCCATTCATCATTTAGCCTCTAAGATCTGTAGTAACTCATCTATCTTGCCTTGTAGACATTGTTTTTAGAACTGAATCCAGTCTTGTTTGTCAGACATCCGACTCCATAGCCCAATGGTATAAGCCAAACTTCTGTCCATCTAAGTAAAGTGATCCCACCACCAAATTTCCAAAACAAAACCCAAGTGCACGCAATAACTAGCCTAAAATCATCTTACCTAAAACAAAGTTAAACTATAAAGAGAGAGCCCTCTCTGAGCATCAAGAAGGCTAGGTCTTGATCTCCAAAAGTAGATTGTGGTTACCTTTGGTTTTTCTTTCTTCATACTTCAAAAGAAATATCAGAGTGATAACAACACCCATGCCGCTTATTGGAGATTTATAACTTAGCTCATGGTGATATTTACATCCATATACATATACCAAAACATTAGCGAAACATATTCCAACATATACCAACATCAAACCAAAATTTCTTTGCCTCAACTAGTAAACAATGAAGTATACAAGGCCCGCATCTGATTCGCCATCTCCCATGTAGCTTCTTCAGACCCAAAGTGCTTCCACTGCACTTTAACTTGCTCTATGGCTCTGTTCCTGAGCATGAGATGTTTCCGCTGTAATATGCACTGAGGCTCTCGTTGGAACTCTCCTTCTTGCTCCACCTCCAATACAGACCAATCAATAACATGATCAACATCCTTTATATACTTCTTAAGCAATGAAATATGGAAAACATCATGGACCTTCACTATTGGAGGCAATGCAAGTCGATATGCCACAGGTACAATCCTCTCAATGATATCGAAAGGCCTGCAATACCATGGTGCCAACTTAGCACATGAACCAATCGTCAAAGATATTTTCTTGGGCTTGATGCACAAATAGACATGCTCCCCAACCTAAAACTCCTTGAATATCATGTGTCGATTGGCATAACTCTTTTTTCTATCCTGTGCTGACTTTAGATTCTTCTTTATAACCTGTATTTCCTGCTCCATGTCCACCAACATGTCTGGTCCAATAAGCACCTTGTTCACTGGATCACTCCAGCTTATGGGAGTATAACAACTCTGCCCATACAATACCTCGAAACGACTCATCCTCAATGACTCCTGATAACTATTGTTGTATGTGAACTCCACCAATGGTAGATACTCTTTCCATTTCCTCTGTTGGTGCATCACATACATCCTCAACATATATTCCAAGATCATGTTAACCCTCTTTGTCTGTCCATCTGTCTGCGGATGGTAGGTTGTATTGAAGGCCAACTTTGTACCCAAGCCTGCAAATAGGTCCTTCAAAAACTTGGAAATGAACTTTGCATCCCTGTCCGACACAATATTCTTTGGAACGCCGTGTAGTCTCGCTATCTCTCTGATGAACACTTGTGCTACCTCACTGGCTAAATATGTAGTCTTTACTGGAATGAAATGAGCTACCTTGCTCAATTTGTCAACCATGAGAATAATGGAATCATGTTACTTCACTGTCCTTGGAAGACCTGTAATGAAATCCATGGAAATGACCTCCCATTTCCATTATGGAATCGCAATAAGTTGTAGTATACCACCTGGGTGCTTACATTTCGCCTTGACCTGCTAAAAATCTAAACATCTAGCCACGAACTCTACCACTTACTTCTTCAGATTCGGCCAATAATAAAACTTCTTCACCGTCGTCAATGTCTTTTGATATCCTCGATGACCCGAGTATGCCTTCACATGAAAATCCCTCAAGATAAACTTCTTGAGCTCACTGCAATTCAGCACATAGATCCTATCTCTAAACCTCACCAAACCATCTACTGTGAGACGGTAGTCTGCATCCTGATCCCCTGTACCTGTACCTGCACTTGTACCTATACATGTACTTGTACTTGTTGTACATGTACCAGTACTCTGTTGTAACATGTGTATGATCTCCATGTATTTGTCATCTCGCTAACCTGCCTACAAGATCCTATCATGTAACTTTGTCCCATAAGAGCTCATAGTTTTTATATAATTTACCTATATCTTCCTTCCAAGAGCATATGCAACTTGGTTATCTTTCCCTTTGATGTATCTGATCTTGAAGTCGAACTCACTAAGAGTAGCCAACCATCTAGCTTTCCTAGCATTTAGATTCGGTTGGTCAAACAAATACCTCAACCCACTGTGATCGCTCATCAATATGAACCTCTTGCCCAAAAGATAATGTCTCCACATCTTTAATGCATGTATAATTGTTGCTAGCTCAAGATCATGCGTTGGATAATTCTGCTCATGATCATTCAATTTCCATGACTCGTAACACACTACCTATCCTTCTTACATGATAACTCCACCAAGTCCTCTCTTGCAAGCATCTGTACACACTACAAACTCCTTGCCTGGATCTGTAATCTTTATCACTAGTGCATGTGTCAACAACTGCTTAAGCTGCTCAAAACTAGCCTCACATTCTTCTGCCCATTCTAACTTCTTGCCTTTCCACTATAATAACGTGATAGGATATGCAACACGTGAGAAGTTCCTAATGAACCTCATGTAGTAACCTTCCAATCCCATGATTGATCTCACCTCATCAACATTCTTAGGAGCTGCCCAGTCCATGATAGCCCTTATCTTTTTTTAATCCACTGCTATGTCATCCTTGGAGACAACATGCCCCAAGTAATGTACCTCAGTCTGAAAGAAACTTCACTTGCTGAGCTTAGCATACAAATGATGCTCTCTTAGTAACCTCAACACTACTGCTAAATGTTTGACATGTTCTTCCTCATTCTTAGAATATACAAGTATGTCATCAATGAATACAATAACAAACTTGTCCAGATAAAGGCACAACACACTATTCATCAAACACATAAATGTGTCTGCAGCATTAGCCAAACTGAATGGAACAACAACAAACTCATAATGCCCATACCTGGTCCTAAACGTAGTCTTGAAGATATCCTCTTCCTTACTGTGTACCTGATGGTATCCCGATCTCAAGTTGACCTTAGAGAACATTTTGCTCCCTTTAACTGATCAAACAAATCATCAATCCTCAGCAAAGGGTACCTGTTCTTGATCGTTACCTTGTTTAGATTCCTGTAGGAAATGCACAGTCTAAGAGTACCATCTTTCTTCTTTACGAATAACATTGGTGCACCCCAAGGTGATACATTGGGTCTAATGTATCCTTTGTCCAACATTTCCTTTAATTGCAACTTCAACTCTACCAACTCAATTGTGCTCATCCTGTAAGGTGCTTTCAATGTTGGAGCTACCCCTGGCACCAACTCAATAGAAAATTCTACCTCCTTGTGAGGTGGCAACTCTGAAATGTCCTCAAGAAATACATCTTGAAATTGTTGCAATATTGGGTACTTCTTAATGCATCAGCATCCTCAACCTCCTTACCCTTGTCACTAGAAATGTGTACTGAAAAAATCACACAACCTTTTCTACAACTACGCTTAGCTTTCATATTGGTAACCGTCCTCATTGATGTAGGCTTCCTCTTTCCCTGCAAATTCCTATTTTCACCAGTATCATCCACACACTCAGTGGCCTTGTCGAAGCAATCCACTTTGGTTCTATGAAGGTATAGCCAATCCATACCCAAAAGAATACTATACAATCCCAATGGTAATACATTCAAATGTGTTGTTGTAGGCGTACCATTTAACTCAAATGCACAAGATCTCACCCAATGGTGAACTCTCTTTTTTGTACCTGTAGGAAATTGTACCAACCAAGATTCTACATGCACTTCTTTTCTCAAACCACACTTATCCACCAGGTCAGAGTTAATATAACTATAGTTAGATCCAGGATCAATCAAAATAGGAACAACTTGATCACAAATCTTTCCATCTATCTCAATGATCGATGCATGATGATCTGCCTACCTATTGTCCATAGCTGCATAGGTCTAAGGAATACTATGACCAACATCACCAACTATATGCACCTCGTGAGAAATATAGATATGGGGTTTACCACCACTTTGATACTACGGACAATCCCTCTTATGACGATCCTTACCACATATCCAACATTGCAATGGTTCCCTACCACTACCTCTAGCTTGCTACTCTCCATGTCCCTTCTCAGTTGTATTGAATCTTCTGTAAGGAACTGCATTCTCTTTCTCACTTGCATCTTGAGGTCTTCCTCTCTTCGGGTCATTTTCCTTTAGCTTTGTCATTTCTTTTCAAGTCATGCTTAGGCTCAACTTTATGCTTTGACTACTCATAACAATGCTTCAACTTTCGGATGTCCTCCTCCAATGATCTAGGCTCATTGAATTCAATCCAGTCTTTGTATGCAACTGGCAATCCATTGATGAATCTCTGAACCTTGGCCTTCTCCTCAAGGTAAGGCACATATCTCAATACCTCTAAGAACCTACTAGTATACTCATCATTTTTCATAGAACCCATCTGCAACTTGTAAAAATCCTTAGCTCTGTCAACATAGTATCTTTCCGATAAATACTTCTTCTTGAAGAGCCTTTCAAATGCATTCCAAGTCAAATCATCTTCATCAATACCTTTGACATTCTTCACATCTTCCCATGAAATATACGCTTTACCTTTGAGACTGAAACTGGTTATTCTTTCTTTCATGTTTTTCGAGTAATCATGCAATCTAAAGAATTTCCTCATACCAAACAACCAAGCCTCTGCATCTTGTGATTTCTTCATTTCCCTATCAAAGGTAGGTGGCTTCGCTTCCTTAAACTCGTCAGGAAATTATCCCTTATCACTCCTCCTGTAAGGAAGATAACGATGACGATCATGATGCCTATCAGAACCATAACTAGAATAATACATGTGTCTAGTACCTCTCCTATCTAGAGTGTCCAACATCTTGCCATCTCTACTTGTGTAAGATCTATCCGGCCTGTTTCTACTATGAGACTTGCTGCCATATGCCCTGATAGTCTTGTCCTCATGTCCATGGTTGATTCTAAGTGGTCCTTGTCGCTGCAAATCTAACAAACTCTAAAGTATTATCGCATTCACCTCTGCTTGTTTCTCTTGTGCCTACATGATTTTGTCATTGTCTACTTTGAAATTCCTTATTTCTTCCTTCAAGATTCTCAATGTAACTGCCAAATCAGAAGGATTCCCACCACCATACTAATCTTTGGATTCATAGGGAGATTCTTTGTAATCAACCATCTCGTTAGCCATTAATGTTTCTTCCTGCAATGCAATATGTCAGATAAACCAAATCACAATAAATCAACGTACCTTAGCATAGCTCGGGGACAATACCTTGTCTGCAAGATCACCAAATCAACGTGATACATGAATAACATAATCATAATAGCATATAGACATACATGATTAAATGTATCAATACATAAGCATCACTCTAGTTAGGTCCAGTCATCAATGCAAGGCCATATCAACACTACATGCTACGACCTCATGCATGACAACAACCATTACTCCATTGTACACATTGCCACATGCAATCGTCAGCATGCATAAGAAATTCCTAATCAACTACACATATGCATAAACGCATGTAGTCGAGCGTAAGTGATCAATTCTCTTAATCAAACTATAAGGCTAACACATGTAATCAAAACATTCAAGAATGCACCTAGCCTACAAGGATGTAGTCAAGCAACATATAACCATATGCAACCAGTCATATATTTCCAACAATGCATCCCACAAAATCACATCAGTTCCTCATGAAAATCTTACTACAATCATGATCAACATGATGCAATGCAACACGCACATGGAATGCAAGTGTAAGAGACACGCATGAAACTGACATGCATGCATGACCGAGCACCTTCACCCAAGGAAAGCGCAAACACGCTCTGATACCAATTTGTAACACCCCCTCCCAGGTCTACCCAAAGTAACCATGTCAACCAAGGTAAACGTGAGACGAGAGGCTACTATGATGGGATTCAACCTCCTATGTGTCCTTAAGGAAGTGGAATCAACGAAACGTCACACACGGTCATCCAACACCATCAGTAGACCTCTTAGGAGACAAGTCATCCACTCAGACAACCTGTCCTTGAGTTCCATTGTTGTTTGAGCAATTTAGGGTAGAGTAACACACCCTAGCAACAAGCCAGGTGAGTTATAACGCTTCCCAACCTTCATTCAACAATGTTAGTCCCTAGGGTAACACTATGTGGGCCAGCAATCCCGTATATTGAGCCATTTTTCTAGCACAAACATCCTGGCCTATGCCCAAAACTTGTTGGAACCTTCAGGAATCATTAAAAACATGATAACGATTCTAATGAATCAATCTCAACCTTAGGATTAGTCCTTAGCATCCCCAATCGGGAATGACATTCTATCAAACACTTAGCATCAATACAACCTATAGGTCTAGGATACAAGATAGAGCATAAATAACTGAAATAACTAATGAAACATAACCAAAAGGATCACCTCCTTCTCCAATGAAATATTATATCATCAATGAGGTCTTGCATCCATTCATTTAATAGTTACAAGTAAATGCATAAAATAACCATGAAATGAACCAGTCATTTAACCATGCTTATAACTTGCATAAAACCATGTAAATATCAGAGATAAGACAACCATTTAATCCACATATACACAAGTGTAAAAGTAAGAGAACTTAGCTTTTATTAATCATAGGCAAATCTGACCAGGTTCGAGACTTCCTTGTACCACCCGACATAGACATGGCTGAACCAAATCTCTCTTCCAGTGAGTCACCCTCGTGCCATATTCCAATCATGAATGTGGGATCTCATAGAATAACCAATCCAATAACAACCAAGGGAATCCAGAGGTTAAACCACCTCCACTTTCATCAAACTGTGATCACACCAAAACCATTGCTCCAATCATAACTGAACCGAACTTGAAATCCATTACTATTCTTGAGGAATTTTCTATCTCCTTCTCTCTTAGGCTTTACCACAATCCAATCCTGGATCATTAGGCCCTAAACCAAGACCAATCTCTCAGGATTTACCGCAATCCAAACTTAGATCACTAGGCCTTAAATTGGGACTTCTCCCTCATGCTTTACTATGTATCCCACCAAAACCAGTCAAGGGATTCCTAGGCCTTTGGAAATGGAACTTCATGCCACCTCTTCCTTGGATTCTGAAATCCATCTAGCAAACTAAAGCTCAAAAACTGAAATACACATCCAAACATACCATGGCATCTGGAAAAAGGCAAGGCTAGGCTGAAACCCATTTTCATAACCCGAAAAAGCCATGCCAACGAAAGTAAGAGAAGCATATACCAACGTGAAAAGCCATGCATGTCGAAACCAGCTGAGAAATCACACATGAAAATGGTTACTTGCAAGTATTCTTGTTGAAGTTGCTTGATCCTTCTTTCATTCCTTGATCCTTGCTTCAAACTAGTGTGCTCCAAGAAAACTCTAAGTGACCAAGAGTGAGAGAGAGAGAGAGAGAGAGAGAATAATGAGGGAGATCTAAGGCTAAACTGACAAAATATTACCAACTAATCCTCAGAAGCCTTTTTATGAATGAGGCCTATATTTTCTTCATTTTCCATTATTTTCCTTCATTTTCCTCCTCACATGCAATATGTTACCTTTCACCTTCCTTTTCTCCTAATTTCCTTTATTTTCATAAATAAATGTGTCAAAATGTATTTTTGCCTTTTAATGCCTTTGTCGTAGCCTTTGCAAATTTTCCTTAGCCAAAACACACATCCATCGATGCCCACTAGGATATCTTTGCCGAACATTCAACTTGGAATAAGTGTCCCTTAACTATGGTCTTATTTTGCCTTTATTGACCTTTATTACATGAACTTTTCACCAAGGTTGTTACATTTCCCAAGAAAATCATTGTGTAATGTGTTGATTGAATTATTTCTCTTGTATGCTTCGTGATTTCACGATAGTTTAATTGTTTCTGCTAATGAGTAGAGTAGATTCAAGTCTACTGTTTTAGTAAATTACAATTAGCAGTTTGAATCTACAAGGAATTTCTACATGGTATCAAAGAAGAAATCACCCTAGAAGAGGAGAATACGAGTTTGCCTTTTGCAGGGGAAATCGAATTTGAGTATCATACTTTAGAGCTAGCAAGATGTTGTTCTATGGATTGAGACTTGAATATGCCCTTGAGGGTAGTTCAAACTATATTGCTTGGAAGGACAAGATGGAGGTGGTGATTGAAGACAACGGGCTTAAGGAATTCATAGAAAAATATATTCCTAAGTCTCTAGCAGTTGATGCTCAAGATCTAGCATAGTGGAGAAAATATGTTGCAAAGGCGAGAAGGATTATCCTAGAAGGAGTTTAAGATCATATTGTCTTGAACCTCCATGGTAAGGAGACTCCATATGCAATGTGTAAGGCCTTGACAAACCTATTTCAAAACAACAGTGACCATAGGAAGCTGGCACTGAAGGACAAGCTCAAAAAAATCAAGATGGATAAGGGCGACAAAATACCAAAGATGAGCTTTGAAGTTTTGGTGTTACAGTTCCTGAAGATGATCTAGTCAACCTAACACGTCTAGGTCTTCCCAGGAGTTGGAACAGCTACCAGGACTTAGTAAATGGGAGGGAGAAGCTACCAGAGTGGGAGTGTTTTTGGTCTAACTTGGTGCAAGAAGAGATTCAATGGAACACCAGAGATGGATCCTCATACAAGCATGATGATGAGGATAATTGTGCCTTAACTGGAAAGGTGAAGAAAGGGAAAGGGAAGTCATCCCATTCCAAATAAGATTCCAGTCAAGGTGACAAGAAGAAGGACTTGATGAAGATTAAATGTTTTCATTGTCACGAGATGGGACACTATGCCACAAAGTGTCCACACAAGAAGGCCGACAATAATCCCTCGTGAGGAGCAGCAGGTGAAGCTCTTCCTTCACAGTTCGAGTTGGATTTCACCCTCATCGCTTGCATAGAGCCTCATTTCATATGATCGACAACAAAGAATTATTTAGTGACTTGGAGGAGAAGGACCTCCATATGCACATCGGAATGGGAGATGATGGAAGGTATAGTGTGAACGACATCGGTACTATTACTTTTCAGAGGGAGTATTGTTCTCCTCTCACATTAAAATAAGTCATGTATGTTTCGGGTCTGAAGAATAATTTGGTTTCAGTTTTTATGTTGGAGGACTGTGGCTACGAAGTGATATTTAGAAAACGAAAGGCTTTCCTTCGTCACATAGCCTCAGGACAGGTGAAGTAGATTGGGTTTCAAGTGAAGAACCTCTACAAATTGGATGTACAATATTGTGGTGCTTTAAGACAAAAGTAGAGAAGGTGCAGAGCTTAGACATCGGTGAGTTGTGGCATAGATTGGGTCACTTGCACCATGGAACTTTGAAGATCATGCAAAATTGTCAGACCAGGCAGTAACTCATCAAAACAAATCAATTCATATTATTCCTTCAGGTTGGTCTTTATTATATACACGAGGGAGACTGTTCACTTCATCTCCCGATGACTATTCATATCTCTTATTATTTATTTACATTGATTTTATTTATTCACCCAATCCCGATGATTAGGTGTCAACATTCCCCCCCCTTAATCTGAAGGGATGTTG